>SJXQ01007582.1:90020-156189 GCA_006408695.1 Aepyceros melampus | reverse complement strand
CCTAAGCCTTTCCAACTCATCTGTTCCTCTTATCATTTCTTTAGGGTCTAAATGCTTAACAGGAGCGTCCTCTTTATATCCCTAACCAGGCTGAGTCAGCCCTCCTCTAAGGTTTCCTTCTGCTTCCTGGCTTACACCTTCTTCAGAAGGTTGAGGATTTCTTTCTGCCTCCTGTGGTACAGCTTCCAAAGGGCGGTCTTCCTCAGCCTGTGGCATGTTCTGTGGTTTCCTGTATTTTCTTCACAAGACTTTTGCATGTTGAGTATTTTTCAATTTCCTTTTTAAATAAATTAACCCTGCAGGGATCCAGGGAATTTTCCTCCAACTTCCCTCAGTCAATTTGGGTGGCTCCCCAAAGACCAAGAGTCTGGTTCCCTTCAAGCAGGGAGTGGGTAGCTCAAGTTATTTCTAAATTTTTTCTGTGTCTCTCTTGGAACCCTCTACTAGCTCTGGCCCATTCTTTAAACAAAGAAGATGGCATCCTCTCTACTGGTATCCATAAGGAGGCAGTTTTCCAAATTAATGAATTCAATGTACCTCATAGTTTAGCTCCTTTAGAAACAAAGAGCTGGAAGTCTGAACACTTGAGGCTTCACAAGTGATTCATTGTGCCATGAAGGATTATTTTCCCTTCCTGTATCCCAGTTTCTCTAGTCAGGTTAAAATCCTACACTTAGTAAAAAATCTCAAAACAGTTTTTGAGCTTTTAAGAACAAGTATTAACACAAGCGAGGGCTTCCCTTGGTGGCTCAGATGGTAAAGAATCCACCTGTAATGCAGGTGACCTGGGTTCAGTCCCTGGGTCGGGAAGATCCCCTGGAGAAGGAAATGGCAACCCACTCCAGTATTCCTGAAGGAGAATCCCATGGACAGAGGAGCCTGGCGGGCTATAGTCCATGGGGTCACAAAGAGTTGGACATGACTGAGTGACTATACAAGACACAACAATTAACATAAACAGGACTAAAGCAATCATTTAGAACCAAATCTCAAATTCACAAAGGTTTGTATTCCATAATCTATTTGTAGCTGACACAGAAGGTAAAATAAATTATTGGGTAAATCTAAGGTAAAATCAGTCACTGTCCTCGGTCTGATCTTCTGACTGGACTGGCAATCCCCATGGTGTTCCCAGCTTGCCTGGTTTTGCAACCAAGGTCCCCAGGGGTCCTGAGCAGCTTTAGAATCTGAATAAATCACACAACCTAAGGGTCCATTGAGACCACCAGAAACTCAATTTATTTTTGACCGAGACAAGATTTTATTGCTTCTCAGATTAACAGTTAAAAATGGTTTGCTTTTCTGCCTCAGGGGTGTTAGTTTCATATATAAGGCAGGGAGATTATTAAATCTTTGGTGCCTTCCAAAGATGTAAATTAAACCACAGCATCTCCTTAGCCACCTCCCCTGTATGAGCTGGAGATTTATTATTAACTTGTCACTCTCGTATGCTCATCAAAACAAGTAGCACCATGATTAATTACACCTGTTTATTTAAGAGTACCTGTCATTTCAACTTTCTGTAGACAGGATATTACAGTCTCTTGATTTCCTGGCTGAACTAGAGCTAAGGACTTTTAGAAGGGAAGAGAGAATCACTGTCCTCTCCTAATCATTTCTAAATAATATTTGAAAGAAAGGTGGTCTATATGCAACTGCACAACGTTGTTTTCATTTTAAATGAAGCTGACATAAATCACCCATTGCTTATCAGATGCTTTTCATGTACAGTAACGGTACTAGGTATACCTAGTTCACAGCAGTGAATAGTCCTTGCCCGCATGGAGTTTATAGCATTGATATCCCCTTCCCAAGGCATTTGTCTCTCCATATTATGAAAACAAGGGAGAATAGAGCAACATTGAGAATCTGGATAAAAGGAAAGCAAAGCAAAATATACCTCTTCTAAGGTAAGTTTACACGAAGTGAAATGAAAGTCACTCAGTCGTGTCCGCCTCTTTGTAACCCCATGGACGTAGCCTGCCAGCGGGCTCCTCTGTCCATGGAATTCTCCAGGCCAGAATACTGCAATGGATAGCTGTTTCCTTCTCCAGGAGCTCTTCCCAACCTAGGGATCAAACCCAGGTCTCCTATATTGCAGGAGGATTCTTCACCATCTGAGCCACCAGGGAAGCTCAAGTTTGTACAAAATAGACACTAAATTGAACCAGGATTAATAAGACACCTGCAAGGTTCATTCCCTCCTCTGGGTCCAGTGTAGGTCTGCAGGACTGAACTACATTAAAACCATGGCATTTCACCTCTTTTCCCCCCCCAGCCCTATACCTGAAATATCATTCCAGTACTCTTGCCTGGGAAATCCCATGGACGGAGGAGCCTGGTAGGCTGCAGCCCATGGGGTCGCGAAGAGTCGGACTCGACTGAGCGACTTCACTTTTACTTTTCACTTTCGTGCATTGGAGAAGGAAATGGCAACCCACTCCAGTGTTCTTGCCTGGAGAATCCCAGGGACGGGGAGCCTGGTGGGCTGCTGTCTATGGGGTCGCACAGAGTCGGACACGACTCAAGTGACTTAGCAGCAGCAGCAGCAGCATACCTGTAATATAACATATTATTTGATTACCTGAATACCCACTGAAGCACAGGAAGCTTTCAAATGAAATATAAGGCAGGGTTGCCTGACCATTGATCTGCCACAAGAAAACTTCACCTTTACCACTTTGAATTTTAGGATGGAAAGTGTGAAAGATAGACACTAAATTGAACCAGGATTAATAAGACACCTGCAAGGTTCATTCCCTCCTCTGGGTCCAGTGTAGGTCTGCAGGACTGAACTACATTAAAACCATGGCATTTCACCTCTTTTCCCCCCCCAGCCCTATACCTGAAATATCATTCCAGTACTCTTGCCTGGGAAATCCCATGGACGGAGGAGCCTGGTAGGCTGCAGCCCATGGGGTCGCGAAGAGTCGGACTCGACTGAGCGACTTCACTTTTACTTTTCACTTTCGTGCATTGGAGAAGGAAATGGCAACCCACTCCAGTGTTCTTGCCTGGAGAATCCCAGGGACGGGGAGCCTGGTGGGCTGCTGTCTATGGGGTCGCACAGAGTCGGACACGACTCAAGTGACTTAGCAGCAGCAGCAGCAGCATACCTGTAATATAACATATTATTTGATTACCTGAATACCCACTGAAGCACAGGAAGCTTTCAAATGAAATATAAAGCAGGGTTGCCTGACCATTGATCTGCCACAAGAAAACTTCACCTTTACCACTTTGAATTTTAGGATGGAAAGTGTGAAAGAAAGTGAAGCTGCTCAGTCATGTCTGACTCTTTGCAATGCTATGAACTATAGCCTACCAGGCTCCTCAGCCCATGGAAATTTTCCAGGCAAGAGTCCTAGAGTGGGCTGCCATTTCCTTCTCCAGGGGATCTTCCCAACCCAGGGAATGAACCCAGGTCTCCTGCACTGCAGGCAGACGCTTTACCATCTGAGCCACCAGGGAAGCCCAATTTTGGGATAATTACCTTTAAAAAAAAAAAAGATTCTTGATTATATTCCTGTTTGTTAAAGTATTTTATTATGAAAGTTGACAAAAACTACAATAAAGATGAGATAATAAAATAATTACCTATTATCTAGCTTCAGTAATTATTGATATTTTGTCATTCTTGTTTTTAACCTATCAAATTTCTCTCTCCCTTCACCTCAGTTTTATTTTTGAGAATTTTAAAATAAATTCCTACTATCATAATTCACCTCCAAATACATCAGAATTTATAACAAATAATATTTTTTAAAAAGAATAACTATAATATCTTTGTAATACTTAACCAAATAACAATATTTTTAAAATGTCTAATACCTAAGTCCATGTTCAAATGCTCCTGATTGTGTAAAAAATAATTATTTTGGGCTAAAACAGGACCCAAACAAAGTCTACACATCGGATTTGGTTGATGTGTCTTTCATTTACACCTTTTCCCTCCATGTCCTTTTGAATATAGCCAAAATGACCTTCAATATTTGATTTTTATCCAAGATAAACAAATTCATCAAAAGTTAACATATGTTCCCAGTGAAACCTCATTATGTAATATTTTCAAGGACAGGGTGATCACACAATTTACCATTCAAATGAAGAAAACTCTTGAGTGAAAGGGGGACTATACTGGTGTAAACCAGGACAAAGAGTCATCCTACCAGTAGAGATATGGCGGGGATGAGCGGGGTAAAAAGAAAGAGTAAGTTTGGGGTTTCTGGTTTCTACTTGGATATTAATAGCTGGAAAAAGACCTTACAATTGAAAAAAATATTCAACCAACTGCAAGTCAATGACCTTTCCTGAATCAATCAAAGAGCTGAAGTTGAAGAAATGTCAACTAGCCCCAAATCTGAGAGGCAAATGCCTACAGGGAGATGGGAAATGCAAGCATTTGTTTACTTGGGGCATTTGAATACCATGTATGGATGGGAGAGTTGGACTGTGAAGAAAGCTGAGCACCGAAGAATTGATGCTTTTGAACCGTGGTGTTGGAGAAGACTCTTGAGAGTCCCTTGGACTGCAAGGAGATTCAACCAGTCCATTCTTGAGGAGATCATTCCTGGGCGTTCTTTGGAAGGACTGATGCTAAAACTGAAGCTCCAGTACTTTGGCCACCTCATGCGAAGAGTTGACTCATTGGAAAAGTCTCTGATGCTGGAAGGGATTGGGGGCAGGAGGAGAAGGGACGACAGAGGATGAGATGGCTGGATGGCATCACTGACTCAATGGACATGAGTTTGAGTGAACTCCGGAAGTTGGTAATGAACAGGGAGGCCTGGTGTGCTGCAATTCATGGGGTCGTAAAGAGTCAGACACGACTGAGTGACTGAACTGAACTGAACTGAAGAAAAGTTCACCTAGAATTATATTGGTGGAGGTTAAGTATTGGCTGGTGACAGAATTTGGAGCTCTAAAGGCTGCAAATAAAGGGGACTTCACACTCCTCTTTCAACAGATTTCAATGGGTACTCACAAAAAAATTATGACAGGAGTCCTGAGAAAGCAGTCCTCATGCTACAGGCTTAGGGGAGGACAAGAGCCGCTGTGCTGGAAGGCCATGGAGCCCTGTGCAGATCCTTCTTCTCTATCTCCCCTATTTAAAAAATAATAATAATACCACTTGTGTAATAATACCACTTACATGGTATTCAAACAAGCAAGAGAAAGAACCCACAATGCCAAGAGTCAAAACAATTAAGAGAACCAGACTCACATATGACACTGATATTGGGACTATCAGATAGGGAATTTAAAATAACTATGAAAAATATGGCAAAGGCTCTGGAGGAAAAGTAGACAGTACTCATTGTCAAATGAGTCATTTCAGCAGAAAGGAAAACTATAAGGAAAAAAAAATGAAAGGTTAGAAATAAAAACACAGTAATAGTGATTAAGACTGTTACTGACAGACTTCGGTAGACTTAACAAAGCTTAATCAGCAAATTTGAAAAATATACAAACTGAACAAAGAAAAAACATTTAAAAATAAAAACAGTGTATAGCATCCAAGAACTGTAAGACAACAAATGATCTAATAGATGTGCAATTATAACTCCAGAAGGAAAAAAGACAGAGAATGGGATAGAATAAATATTTTAAGGGATAATGGCTAAGAATTTCCAAAATTAATGGCATATATCAAACTATAGATCTAAACTACCAACCAAGATAAATACCCAAGTCAGATGTATACATATGAAAATTCAACTCTGAAAACACAAAATAAAGAGAAAATCTTGACAGCAGTCAAAGGAGGGAAAAAAGACATATTAATTACTAAAGAGAAATAAACGTATTAATAACAATTACAACAGCCGTCTTGTTAGAAATCATGCACCTGAAAGACAACAGTGTGACATTTTTAAAGGACTGAACAAGAGTGACTGCATCAAGACTGTGGAGTAGGAAACACCCCACAAAGGGCAACAATTAGACACCTATCCGTGAATGAAAATAGCTCTGGGAGAGCTCAGGAGTCCACTTAAGAAGCCTCAGCAACTCAGCTCAGTTCAGTTGCTCAGTTGTGCCAACTCTTTGTGACCCCCCTGGACTACAGCACACTCAGCAACACAATGGAGCCAAAAAATTGAAAATAACCACACAAAAAAGATAGGAAGGATAGTTTCATTTTGTCTGAATCACTGCCATCCCGCAGGCTGGCCCTGCTCAGTGCTAAGAGGAAATTCCTCAGCCTGAGAAGGCTTCCCTCATCAATAACAGGAACCAGCTTCCCCAGCCTTCAAAAAATTAAAAATAAAACTGTCGTGTAATCCAGTAATGTCCCTTCAGGGTATATACCCAAAGAAAACAAAAACACTAATTCAAATATATATATATATATATATATATATATATGCATTTCCTTCATAGCTCAGTTGGTAAAGAATCCACCTGCAATGTGGGAGACGTGGGCTCGATCCCTGGGTTGGGAAGATCCCCTGGAGAAGGGAAGCCTACCCACTCCAGTATTCTGGCCTGGAGAATTCCATGGACTGTATAGTCCATGGGGTTTCAGAGTCAGACACGACTGAGCAACTTTCACTTTCATGTTCAATGTTCACTGCAGCATTAAATTTAGAATGACCAAGATATGGAAGCAAGCTATCCCTCAACAGATGAGTGGATGAAGGGTATGTGGTATATATACAATGGATTACTCAGTCATAAAAAAAAATAATTTTGCCATTTGAGACAACATGGTTGGATCTAAACGGTATTATGTTAAGTGAATATTAACAAGTCAGAGAAAGACAAATAATCTACGATTTCACTTATATGTAGAATATACAAAATTAAAAATGTAAAAGCGAGGTCCTGTGACCTATACAGGGAATATAGGTTCCAGGTCCTATGATCTATACAGAGAAAAGCTTGGTGGTTGCCACAGATGGAGGTTAATACATATACAGCTGACCCTTGAACAAGTCAGGAATTGGGGCACCAACCCTCCATGCAGTCGAAAATTCAAGTATAACATTACAGTCAGCCTTCCATATACATAGTTCCACAACCATGAATTCAAACAACTCTGGAGAGTGAAGTGTATGTATATAATATGTATTTAGTAAAAGAAATCGTATGTAAATAGACCCACACAGTTCAAATCCATGTTGGTCAAGAGTCAACTGTCTGTAGTTAATACTGTAATCTTGAAAGTTGCCAAGAAAGTAGATCTTCAAAGTTCTCATTGTAAGAAAAAGAAAATTTGTAACTTATGTATGATGACAAATGCTAACTAGTGGTGGTGGTCATTTTGCAATATATACATATACTGAATCACTATGCTGCACACTTGAAATAATGTTATATATAAATTATATGTCAATTTAAAAATTTAAGCAGAAATTGATGAGTTAGAAAACAGAAATAAACAGTAAGTAAACCAAAAAAGCTGGTTCTCTGAAAATCAAGCAACAAAATAGAAAGAGTTAACCTGATTTTTTTTTATCATTACTTTTTTTTAAATTAATTTTTATTTTTTTAGTTTGTTTTGCTTTACAATACTGTATTCGTTTTGCTACACATCGACATGGATCAGCCACGAGTGTACATGAACTCCCAATCCCGACCCCCACCTCCCCCCTCCCGCCCCACACCCTCTCTCTGGATTATCCCTGTGCATCAGTCCCAAGCATCCTGCATCCTGCATCGAACCTGGACTGGCGATTCATTTCACTTATGATATCACACATGTTACACTGCCACTCTGCCAACCCATCCCACCCTCTCCCTCTCCCACAGAGTCCAAAAGGCCGTTCTATACATCTGTGTCTCTTTTGCTGTCTTGCGTACAGGTTTATCATTACCATCATTCTAAATTCCATATATATGTGTAAGTATACTGTATTGGTGTTTTTCTTTCTGGCTTACTTCACTCTGTATAATAGTCCCAAGCATCCTGCATCCTGCATCAAACCTGGACTGGCGATTCATTTCACTTATGATATCACACATTTAACCTGATTTTTAAAAGAAAGTATAAGCACACAAAAGAAAAACTCAACACATCAACTTTTTTTAAATTATGAGACTACTCTATACAATTCTACAAGAGAAAATGTTTGAGAAAATTTAGATGAAATAAACAAACTCTAGATAAATATATCAAAACTAACACTAAGAAACAGAGGCTCTAAACAAATGAATTTTGTAAAAAGAAATATGTGTGCACGTACACATGCTCAGTCGAGTCTGACTCTTTGCAAATCCATGGTCCTCTGTCCATGGGATTTCCCACACTAGAATACTAGAGTGGATTGCCAGTTCTTCTCCAGGGGATCTTCTCAACTCAGGTACTGAACCTGCATCTCTTATGTCTCTTGCATTGGCAGGCAGATTCTTTACCACTAGAGTCCACCTGGGTAAAAGAAATATAGGAAATCGTAAGAGTTCCCCTACCAAAAATATACCAAGCTAAGCTTGTTTCACAAAGTCTACTAAACTTCAAAGATGATGCAAATGCTATTTAAACTACTTCAGAGAGTTGGGGGGAAAAGAAAACATCCAAATTATTTTCATAAAGCAAATATTGATTACAAAACCAGAAAAATACTGCTCAATAAGACAAAGATACAAACCAATCTCATTTGTAAATATTAAAGCAAATATTGTAATTAGTATTGGCAAACAGAACCCAGTAATCCATCAAGATAAAGCAGCGCTTATTTCAGAAATGTAATAAGAGTTCACTATTAGGAAATCCATTAATACAATTAATCATATTAGTAGAGCCAAAGAGAAAAATATGCTCTATGCTAATGCTCACAGATTTAAAAAAACGGAAAAGTGAAACACTCATTTATGCTTTTAAAAGCCTCAAAAATAGGAATTACTACCTCATTAATATAAATAAAAATTAAAATTTTAAAATATCAGCAGCTGATATAATGGGGAAAAGAGCCCCAGTCCTCAAAGTGTGGTGTGTGGACCCAAACCAAGACATTATTTATTTCCTTTTTTCACTATGTTAACAGTAAATGTAATACAAAAGCAACGAGCAAAATTGCTGGTGTCAGCATAAATCACCACAGTGGCAACAAACTACACTAGAGTCATTCTTCATCACCATATTATAGTGGGGGCAGGAGAAGCCATTTTTACTTGAGAGTCCTTTGATATAACGCATATATATGGAATCTAGAAAAGTGGTACTGATGAACTTATTTGCAGGGCAGGAATACACATGCAGCCGTAGAGAACAAACTTGTGGACACAGCCGGGGAAGGAGAAGGGGGAGCAAACTGAGAGCGGCACTGACATATATACACTTTTACGCACTCAGTTTAGTTCAGTCGCTCAGTTGTGTCCGAATCTTTGCAACCCCATGGACTGCAGCACACCAGGCCTCCCTGTCCATTACTAACTATACACACTACCACGTGTAAAACAGATAAATAGTGGGAAGCTGCTATATATAACATAGGGAACCCAGGCCGGCACTCTGTGACAACCCAGAGGGGTTGCATTGGTGGGGATTCCAAGATGGAGGGGATATATACATACTTATGGCCAATTTACACTGTTGTACAGCAGAAACCAACAAAACATTGTAAAACAACTATCCTTCAATTACAAAGAAACAAAATAAAAAAAAAATTTTTAAGAATATCTTTGATGAGGTAATAAACATGATGAATTTTATTAAGTCTCGACCCCTGAGCACATGTCTTTAATATTCTAGGAGAAGAAATGGGAACTATACACAAAGCACTTCTGCTGCATATCCTAGCATGATGGCTGTCTTCAGGAAAAGTATTTGTGAGACTGAGTTGTAAATTGAAGCTTTACACTTTTCATGGAATACCATTTTTACTTCAAAGAACAATCAGCAGATAAACTGTAGTTATTCAGATGTATTTTTGACAGATATTTTCTCAAAAATTGATAAAGTGAGCTATCACTTCAAGGAAAACAACTGACAATATTTGCTGCCATAACATTCAAGCACACAAGTGAAAATCAGAATTTAAGAAAAATTTTGTTCACCATCGTGAGCATGACAGTTTCTCAGTAGTTAGATTACATTGGAGACATTAGTTGAGATGTTTAAAAATGTGATTCTTTTTTGATACTGCATAATCAGATGTGTCAACATTTGCAAGATCTGCAAAACTCAAGGAACTGATATTTTCAAAGGACAAATTCATGGTGTTATAAAACCACAGGTAAGGAACCCACTCAAAGCTCAAGACAGACCAATGGATATTAGTCTAATAGAGTAGAAAAGGTCATTAATTTAGTTTAACATTCTTCATTGCAACTGAATTTTAAGAAACTATCATCTGTCAGATTCTGGAGTGGCATCAAAGAATATTCCTAACTACCTAAAGGGGTTGTTTAATACTCCTCCCTTTCCAACCACATAGCTATGTGAGGCCAGATTTTAAGTACTTCAACAAAACAAAAACAGTGTGTTGCAACAGACTGAATGTAAGAACAGGTATGAGAACCTAGCAGTCTTCTATTAAAACACATAAACAAAAAACAATTTGGAAAAAAGTAAACAATGCCATGTTTCTCACTGACTTTTGTTTTGAAAATTATTTTTCATAAAAAAATATTTGTTAACATAGAAGTTTTATCATTATTTTTGAATTAATAAAATGTTTCTCAGTTTAAATTTCTGATATGGAAAATATCAACAGATATAACTCCCATAAACTAAAGTTCTTTGGATACCTCAATAATTTTTAAAAGGGTAAAAGGGTCTTGAGACCAAGTTTGAGAACCACAGTACTACAGACATTCCCACTAAGGTCAGGATGGTAGGAGGTATGGGCAGAAAATATAAAAGATGGAACTGAGTTGTGCCAGAAAGTATGGAAACTATCAGAGACTGAAAATGACCTAGTATCAACTTGAAGGATCCTCTCTCTGACCCACCCATGCCAATTAGGATAACTTGAGCATCAAGTGAAAACAATAACTATAATTCATTAAGATACATCTAAATAAGCACCAGAAGTTTCTAAAGATAATTTTTTAAAAAATTTTCACTGGTTACCCCTAGAAGTTACTAAGACACCATCTTACTTATCTGAAAACTGATAACGTTTTTTTTTTAATTAAATATTTATAAGACCAGAAACTATAAAACTCCTAGAAGAAAACACAGGCAGAACACTTCGACATATGTTGTAGCAATGTATTTTTGATCTGTCTTCTACTACAAAGGAAACAAAAGCAAAAATAAATGGGATAAAATTAAAAGCTTTTACACAACAACAACAACAAAAATCCCATCAACAAGAAAAAAAAAGTTCTACTGAATGGGAGAAGATATTTGCAAATGATATGACTGTGGAAAATTCTTCAAGAGATGGGACTACTAGACCACCTTACCTGTCTCCTGAGAAATCATTATCCAGGTCAAGAAGCAACAGTTAGAACTGGACATGGAACAACAGACTGGTTCCAAATTGGGAAAGGAGTACGTCAAGGCTGTATATTGTCCCCCTGCTTATTTAACTTATATGCAGAGTACATCATGAGAAATGCCAGACTGGATGAAACACAAGCTGGAATCAAGATTGCTGGAAGAAATATCAGTTACCTCAGATATGCAGATGACCCCACCCTTATGGCAGAAAACAGAAAGAGCCTCTTGTTGAAAGTGAAAGAGGAGAGTGAAAAAAGCTGGCTTAAAACTCAACATTCAAAAGATTAAGATCATGGCATCTGGTCCTATCACTTCATGGCAAATAGATGGGGAAATGGAAACAGTGAGAGACTTATTTTCTTGGGCTCCAAAATCACTGTAGATGGTGACTGCAGCCATGAGATTGAAAGATGCTTGCTCCTTGAAAGAAAAGCTATGACAAACCTAGACAGCATATTAAAAAGCAGAGACATTACTTTGCCAACAAAGGTCCGTCTAGTCAAAGCAATGGTTTTTCCAGTAGTCATATATGGATATGAGAGTTGGACCATAAAGAAAGCTGAGCACTGAAGAATTGATGCTTTTGAAGTGTGGTGTTGGAGAAGACTCTTGCTGAGAGTCCCTTGGACTGCAAGATCAAACCAGTCCATCCTAAAGGAAATCAGTTCTGAATATTCATTGGAAGGACTGATGCTGAAGCTGAAGCTCCAATACTTTGGCCACCTGATGCAAAGAACTGACTCATTTGAGAAGACCCTGATGCTGGGAAAGATTGAAGGTGGGAGGAGAAGAGGACACAGAGGATGAGATGATTGGATGGTATCACTGACTTGATGGACATGGGTTTGAGCAAGCTCCGGGAATTGGTAATGGACAGGCAAGCCTGGCGTGCTGTAGTCTATGGGGTTGCAAAGAGTCGGACACAACTGAGCAACTGAACTGAACTGAATAGGCACATGGAAAGATGCTCACTATCACTAATCATCAGAGAAATGCTAATCAAAACCACAATGAGATCTCACCTCACCCAATCAGAATGGCTATCTTCAAAATGATCACATATAATATGTTGGCAATGATGTGAAGAAAAGGGAAGACTTGTATGTTGTTGGTGGGATGGTAAATTGGTGCAGGCACTAAGAAAAACAGTATGGAGGCTCCTCAAAAAATTAAATATAGAACTACCATATGATCCAGCAATTCCACTCCTAGGTATTTATCTAAAGAAAACAAAAACACTAGTTCAAAAATACAAATGCACCCTAAAGTTCATAGCAGCATTATATGCAATAGACAAGATATGGGAACAACCTAAGTGTCCATCCATCAATAGATGGGTGGACAAAGAAGATGTGGTATGCATACACAATGAAATTCTACTCAGCCATAAAAAAAGAACGAAATTTTGCTATTTCTAGCAACATGGCTGAACCTAGAGAATATTAAGTTTAGTGAAATATGTTAGAAAGACAAATACTATATGTTATGTTGTATGTGGACTCTAAAAATTAAAGTGAAAGTGAAAGTGAAGTCGCTCAGTTGTGTCCGACTCTTTGCAACCCCATGGACAGTAGCCTGTACCAGGCTCTTCCGTCCATGGGAATTTCTAGGCAAGAGTACTGGAGTAGGTTGCCATTTCCTTCTCCAGGGAATCTTCCTGACCCAGGGATCAAACCCAGGTCTCCCACATTGTAGACAGACGCTTTACCATCTGAGCCACCAGGGAAGTCTAAAAAAAAAAAAAATTAAAGTAGAGAATATAACAAAAAAGAAACTGACAGGGATTTCCCTGGTAAAACGACTAGGACTCTGCATTCCAATGCAGCAGGCCAGGGTTTGACACGGCTCATGAAATTAGATCCCACATGTCACAACTAAGACCCTGAGCAACTAAATAAATAAATAAAATTATTTTTTTTAAAAAAAGAAACTGACTGACAGATATAGAGAACAAACTAGTGGTTACCAGTGGGGGACAAATGCGGGGAGGGATAAACAGGGGTAGGGAATTAAGAGGTAACAGACTACTATGTATAAATTCAATAAGCTACAAGGACGTATTGTACAGCATAGTGAATACAGCTAATATTTTTAAACTACAAATGGAGTATAAACCACAAAAATTTTGAATCACTATTTTGTATACTTGAATATTGTATATCAACTAACCTCAATTTTAAAAATTAAAAATAACTAAAGGACCTAACAGAAGCAGAAGAGATTAAGAAGAAGTAGGCAAGAAGACACAGGACTATACAAAAAAAGGTCTTAATGACCTGGATCACCACAATGCTTGGTCACTGACCTACAGGCAGACATCCTGAAGTCTGAAGTGTGAACTAAAGTGGGCCTTAGGAAGCATTACTATGAACAAAGTGCTAGAAGTGACGGAATTCCAGATAAGCGATTTCAAATCCTAAAAGTTGATACTGTTAAAGTGCGTCACTCAATGTGCCAGCAAATTTGGAAAACCTGGCGGTGGCCACAGGACTAGAAAAGGTCAGTTTTCATTCCAATCCCAAAAGAAAGACAATGCCAAAGAATGTTCAAACTACCGCACAATTGCACTCATTTCACATGCTAGCAAGGTCATGCTTAAAATCTTTCAAGCTAGGCTTCAACAATATGTGAACAAAGAACTTTCAGATGTAAAAGCTGGATTTAGAAAAGACAAAGGAACCAGGTATCAAGTTGCCAACATCCGCTGAATCATAGACAAGGCAAGAGAATTCCAGAAAAACATCTACTTCTGCTTCATTGACTACATGTAAGCCTTTGACTGTATTGATCACAACAAACTGTGGAAAATTATTCAAAAGATGGGAATACCAGACCACCTTCCTGTATCCTGAGAAGCCTGTATACAGGACAAGAAGCAACAGTTAGAACTGGATGTGGAACAACAGAGTGGTTCAAAATTGGGAAAGGAATACGTCAAGGCTGTATATTGTAACCCTGCTTATTTAACTTATATGCAGAGTATATCATGCTGAATGCCAGGCTAGGTGACTCACAAGCTGGAATCAAGATTGCCTGGAGAAATATCAATACTCTCAGATATTCAGATGACATCACTCTTATGGCAGAAAGCAAAGAGGAACTAAAGAGCCTCCTAATGAAGGTGAAAGAAGAGTGGAAAAGTTGGCTTAAAACACAACATTCAAAAAACTAAGGTCAAATAAAGGGCCAAAAACACTCATTTGAAAAAAAAAAACGGATGAGATGGTATCACTGACTCAACAGACATGAGTCAGAGGAAACTCTGGGAGATAGTAAGGACAGGGGAGCCTAGCGTGATGCAGTCTATGGGGGTCGCAAAGAGTCGGACACAACTGAGCAACTGAACAGCAGCAAGCGTTTCTCCAGCTTCTCCACAACAAACTATTCAGAAAAAGCCAAACAACTGACTTCAAGAATATATTATGAAGTCCAATTACTACATAATATGGTTAGAAACCACTAATTTGGAATTTTAGCTTTAGTAGAGCTAAAAACCAATATTCAATAGAAGCTAATGCTATTAAGTGAAAGACTGATAGAAAACTTAGTAGTGTAGAAATAAAACTGGTATCTGAATCTCTAACTAATCCTAATGTCACTGAGACAGGGCAATCAGTCACTTTGTGCTTTGCGACATGATAAAAAAAAAGTACACAACATTGTTCACGAAGTACCAGGGCCAAAACCAATCAATTCTCTAGATTTAACTATCAATTCACATAAAATGTGTGGCATAGAGATACAAGTTAAAAGATAAAATAATTAGCCAAATCCAGAATGTACAAAATTATAGGACAGTTAAATTGGCATGGAGAAGAAAATGCTGGGAGAGGGACTCAACAGATGGAAAGATTCTGGAGACTACTAAGTAAATGCAACGTCTGAGCTTTATTTAGATCCTTATTTGAATCAACTGAAAAAGCCATTTTTGAGACAAACTATAAAAATTAAACACAGACCTAAGTGTTGGGTGACTATTAATTTTGTCAGGTGTGGTATGTTACAGATATTTCATAAATTTGTTTTAAAACACTCCAAGAAAAAAAAAAGTGGAAGAATAAAATAAGTTTTAACAAACTATGGATAGTTATTGAAGCTGGGTGAAGGTACATGGGAGGGTTGTTACCTAGTTTTAATGTCGCATATGTTTTAAAGTTTTATATAATGTTTAAAAAATCACATATATTTTGTACACATCTATATTGACAATATGAGATATAAAATCAGTATATCACTGTGCCTTGCCCTTGAGTTTGTAATTCTGGTAAAAATGAAAGAATAGAGAAAATTTTAAAAAAAACAATAAACATTGTACCGCTCAAATGGAATATCTTTACAAATTGTGAACTACTAAGTTATGCCCCTATAATTTATATAATACTGTACGTCAACTAGCCTTCCTCAGTGATGAGTGAAGAAATAGAAGAAAATAGAATGAGAAAGACTAGAGATCTCTTCAAGAGAATTAGAGATACCAAGGCAACATTTCATGCAAAAATGGGCTCAATAAAGGACAGAAATTGTATGGACCTAACAGAAGCAGAAGATATTAAGACGAGGTGGCAAGAATACACAGAAGAACTGTACAAAAAAGATTTTCACAACCCAGATAATCACGATGGTATGATCACTCACCTAGAGCCAGACCTCCTGGAATGTGAAGTCAAGTGGGCCTTAGGAAACATCACTACAAACAAAGTTAGTGGAGGTGATGGAATTCCAGTTGAGTGATTTCAAATCCTAAAAGATGGTGCTGTGAAAGTGATGCACTCAATATGCCAGCAAATTTGGAAAACTCAGAAGTAGCCACAGGACTGGAAAAGGTCAGTTTCATTCCAATACCAAAGAATGCTCAAACTACCGCATAATTGCACTCATCTCACACGCTAGTAAAGTAATGCTCAAAATTCTCCAAGCCAGTCTTCAACAATATGTGAACCATGAACTTCCAGAAAGTCAAGTGGGCCTTAGGAAACATCACTACAAACAAAGTTAGTGGAGGTGATGGAATTCCAGTTGAGTGATTTCAAATCCTAAAAGATGGTGCTGTGAAAGTGATGCACTCAATATGCCAGCAAATTTGGAAAACTCAGAAGTAGCCACAGGACTGGAAAAGGTCAGTTTCATTCCAATACCAAAGAATGCTCAAACTACCGCATAATTGCACTCATCTCACACGCTAGTAAAGTAATGCTCAAAATTCTCCAAGCCAGTCTTCAACAATATGTGAACCATGAACTTCCAGATGTTCAAGCTGGTTTTAGAAAAGGCAGAGGAACCAAAGATCAAATTGCCAACATCCGCTGGATCATCAAAACAACAAGAGAGTTCAAGCAAAACATCTATTTGCTTCATTGACTATGCCAAAGACTTTGACTGTGTGGATCACAATAAACTGTGGAAAATTCTGAAAGAGAGGGAATATCAGGCCATCTGACCTGCCTCCTGAGAAATCTGTATGCAGGTCAGGAAGCAACAATTAGAACTGGACATGGAACAATAGACTGGTTCCAAATAGGAAAAGGAGTCCATCAAGGCAGTATATTGTCATCCTGCTTATTTAACTTATATGCAGAGAACCTCATGAGAAATGCTGGGCTGGATGAAGCAGAAGCTGGAATCAAGATTGCTGGGAAAAATATCAATAACTTCAGATATGCACATGGCACCACCCTTATGGCAGAAAGAGAAGAACTAAAGGGCCTCTTGTTGAAAGTGAAAGAGGAGAGTGAAAAGCTGAGTTAAAGCTCAACATTCAGAAAACTAAAATCATGGCATCCATTTCCATCACTTCATGGCAAATAGATGGGGAAACAGATAAAACAATGAGAGACTTTATTTTGGGGGGCTCCAAAATCACTGCAGATGGTCACTGCAGCCATGAAATTAAAAGACGCTTGCTCCTTGGAAGGGAAAGTTATAACCAACGTAGTCAGCATATTAAAAAGCAGAGATATTACTTTGCTTACAAAGGTCCATCTAGTCAAAGCTATGGTTTTTCCAGTGGTCATGTATGGATGGGAGAGTTGGACTATAAAGAAGGCTGAGCACCGAAGAATTGATGCTTTTGAACTGTGGTGCTGGAGAAGACTCTTGAGAGTCACTTGAACTGCAAGGAGATGCAACCAGTCCATCCTAAAGGAAATCAGTCCTGAATATTCATTGGAAGGGCCAATGTTGAAACCCTTACTTTGGCTACCTGATATAAAGAGCTAACCCATTTGAAAAGACCCTGATGCTGGGAAAGATTGAAGGTGGGAGGAGAGGGAACAACAGAGGATAAGATAGTTGGATGGCATCACTGACTCAATGGACATGAGTGTGAGTAAGCTCCAGGAGTTGGTGATGGACAGGGAGGCCTGGCATGCTGCAGTCCATGGGGTCACTGAGTCGGACATGACTGAGCGGCTGAACTGAACTATACATCAACTATACCTCATAGTGTGCTGTTAGTCACTCAGTTGTGTCTGACTCTTTGCAACTTCGTGGACTGTTAGTTCACCAGGCTCCTCTGTTCATGGGATTCTCCAAGTAAGAATACTGGTGTAGGTACCTACATCCTCTCCAAGGGATCTTTCTGACTCAGGGATCAAAACCAGGTCTACTGCATTGCAGGCAAAATTCTTTACCATCTGAACCACCAGGGAAGCCCTATACTTCATTAAAGTATATATAATACTACAAATAAAATGTTTTAGAGAATAGAAAAATCAATCAATTTCAAATTGAACAACCCAAAAAGTATGTGCAATAAAAATAGCTCCAGGGACAAATTAATATTACTAGAGTTATTAGTTGCAGGAATAATGTTTACTCTAAAAAAAAAAAAAGGAAATTTATTAGGATGTTTGTGCTTGTTTTGAATTTTCTCAGCTAGCTTAATATAAAGACTAATTTTTCAGCCCTGGAGTTCACTGGAAACAGAATAGAAACTCCCCAAAGTCTAAACAATAAAAGCACATCTGTCTTGCCCAGTAAATTAATTAAGTGTTGACATATAATCTTAAAGAGGAAAACGATGTGAATATACATGCAAACAAAAAAAAGCTACAAAGACTTTTTTAAATGAAAGTATCTTCTCAGCATAGTGTACATAAATAGTTTAGAGAAAAAGAACGATCTCTACAAATGTGTTCCTTAACTATGTCATAACAAATTTAAGCCACAAACCAACAATGTGGCTGCAATATTCAGTTCAGTTGCTCAGTCGTGTCCGACTCTTTGCAACCCCACAGACTGCAGAATGTCAGGCTTCCCTGTCCCCACCAACTTCCAGAGCTTACTCAAACTCATGTCCATTCAGTCGGTGATGCCATCCAACCATCTCATTTTCTGTCATCCCCTTCTCTTCCTGCCTTGAATCTTTCCTAGCATCAGGGTCTTTTCCAGTGAGTGGGTTCTTTGCATCAGGTGTCATGACAGAGACATCACGGGTCATGGTGAAGAGTTCTGACAAGTGCGTCCACTGGAGAAGGGAATGGCAAACCACTTCAGTATTCTTGCGTTGAGAACCCTATTAACAGTATGAAAAGGCAAAAAGATATGAGACTGAAAGATGAATTCTCCAGGTCAGTAGGTGTCCAATATGCTACTGAAGAACAGTGAAGAAATAACTCCAGAAAGAATGAAGAGACAGAGCCAAAGCAAAAACAACAACCAGTTGTGGATGTCTGGTGATGAAAGTCAAGTCCAATGCTATAAAGAACAATACTACATAGGAACCTGGGATGTTAGATCCATGAATCAAGGCAAATTGGAAGTGGTCAAACAGGAGATGGCAAGAGTGAACATTAACATTTTAGGAATCAGCGAACTAAAATGGACTAGAATGAATGAATTTAACTCAGATGACCATTATGTCTGTGTGGCAGGACTCTCTTAGGAGAAATGGAGTAGCCATCATAGTCAACAAAATAGTCTCAAATGCAGTTCTTGGGTGCAACCTCAAAAACGACAGAACAATCTCTGCTCAATTCCAAGGCAAACCATTCAGTACCACAGAAATCCAAGTCTATGCCCCAACCACTAATGCTGAAGAAGCTGAATGGTTCTATGAAGACCTATAAGACCTTCTAGAACTAACACCAAAAAAAGACATCCTTTTCATTATAAGGGACTCGAATGCAAAAGTAGAAAGTTAAGAGACACCTGGAATAACAGGCAAATTTGGCCTTGGAGTACAAAACGAAGCCGAGCAAAGGCTAACAGAGTTTTGCCAAGAGAATGCTCTGGTCATAGCAGATACTCTTTTCTAACAAAACAAGAGAAGACTCTACAGATGGACATCAAGAGATGGCGGCAATATTAAATATTATTAAATCCCTGGTAACAGGTTAAACTCATGCTTCTGCACTTGGTGTAAGTGAACACAGAATGACTACACCTAGTTAAACTATTCCGTTCCGTTCAGTCACTCAGTCGTGTCCGACTCCTTGTGACCCCATGAATCGCAGCACGCCAGGCCTCCCTGTCCATCACCAACTCCTGGAGTTCACTCAGACTCACGTTCATTGAGTCCGTGATGCCATCCAGCCATCTCATCCTCGGTCGTCCCCTTCTCCTCCTGCCCCCAATCCCTCCCAGCATCAGGGTCTTTTCCAATGAGTCAGCTCTTCACATGAGGTGGCCAAAGTACTGGAGCTTCAGTTTTAGCATCATTCCTTCCAAAGAAATCCCAGGGTTGATCTCCTTCAGAATGGACTGGTTGGATTTCCTTGCAGTCCAAGGGACTCTCAAGAGTCTTCTCCAACACCACAGTTNGAGAAGACTCTTAAGAGTCCCTAGGACTGCAAGGAGATCACCGCAGTCCATCCTAAAGAAGCTCAGTCCTGAATATTCATTGGAAGGACTGATGCTGAAGTGAAAGTCCAATATTTTGGCCACCTGATGCAAAGACCTGACTCATTGGAAAAGACCCTGATGCTGGGAAAGATTGAGGGCAGGAGGAGAAGTGATGACAGAGGATGAGATGGTTGGATGGCATCACTGACTCATGAGTTTGAGCAAGCTCTGGGAGTTGCTGATGGACAGGGAAGCCTGGCATGTTGCATTCCATGGGGTCACAAAGACTCAGACACGACTGAGTGACTGAACAGAACCAAATTACCTATGTACCCAGGTAATGTGCCAGAAAGTTAGCAGTTGCTTCAAATATATTATTTCCTCAGATTCTGTTCTGGTTTCAGAATGTTATAGTATTTCATGTTTTACTTTTAAAAGCAGATTTCACTTTTTCAAGTCTAATGTAAAGGAATTTGGGACATACTTTCATTAACTCACATTGAGTTTCCTTATAGTAAGACCACAATTAGTTTGGCCTCTGGTCACAATTATTGATTCAGTACTGATACATTATTTTAAACAAAAGTGTGCAATACATTAAGTTTTCCAGTTTTTCTCTAATGTTCTTTTTCTGTTCCAGGATCCCATCCAGGTCTCCTTATTACACACAGCCGCTGTGTCTCCTCTTGGCTACGACATTTTCTCAGATTGACCTGGTTTTTAATGTCCTAAGCAGTCTTGAAGAGTACTAGACAGTATTCTGTGGAAGAATATTACACATTTGGAGCTTGTCTGGTGTTTTTTCTCATGGTTAGACTAGGGTCATGGGAGGAAGACCACAGGGACCATTTCCTGTTCATCACACTCAGGTACTTTTCATCAGGGGCTTGTCGCTGGTGATGACTCTGACTGCCCACTGCTTTTCTCCACTCTAAAGTTGCTATTCACATGTTCTTGCTCCTTGAAGAAGAAATATCTACATATATTACTTGGAATTCTTCTACAACAAAGATGTATCTCTCCTCCTCTTTTTGTTAAATCATATAATCATTTATCTATAATCAGCATAATCTCATGGATATTTATTTTATACTTCGGGTACAGATTGTAACTCTGCATTATTTACTGTGTTGCTTAAATTGTTCTGATCTTGGACATTGGGTAAACTTTCAGCAACTGTGATACCCCTATCAATGGAGGTTTGCTGAGATTTTCTTTCCTTCTGGTTCTGCAAAAGATCCAGTATCTCTCTCTCTCTCTTTTTTTTAATTTTGAATTTTCCCTGAAATTAGTCATTTCTCCCAAGAGTTCGGCTTCCTTTTATTGAAAATCAAGGAAACTAAGATCCAAACGTTAGGAGTACATGTTGCTACTGTGAAGTTACTGTTTCTAAGCCTCTCAGCTGACAGAAGCAGGAAGTCTATGTGAGCATAGCAGAAACTGTATACACACTTATCTATAAATAATTTTATATGTTACCACTTGTATCTATATTAAGCCAACTTTGAGTTCTAGTGATGTCTCCAACAGTAATGCATCACCACATAGATTCTTCTAGTACCCAGGCTAACATATAAATCCCCACTCCAACCACAAGGAATCCAGTTCCTACCAACCACAATCCATTTAATTAATTGCTTAACTGGAGTATACACACATAACAGTATCAGATTTGCTAACCGCTATCCTCATAGTTGGAAAACTCAGCAGTAGCCACAGGACTGGAAAAGGTCAGTTTTCATTCCAATTCCAAAGAAAGGCAATGCCAAAGAATGCTCAAACTACCACACAGTTGCACTCATCTCACACACTAGTAAAGTGATGCTTAAAATTATCCAAGCCAGGCTTCAGCAGTACATGAACCATGAACTTCCAGATGTTCAAGCTGGTTTTAGAAAAGGCAGAGGAACCAGAGATCAAATTGCCAACATCTACTGGATCATCAAAAATAAGCAAGAAAGTTCCAGAGAAACATCTATTTCTGCTTTATTGACTATGTCAAAACATCTGTGGGAAAATTCTTAAAGAGAAGTGATTACCAGATCACTTGATCTGCCTCTTTCACTTTCATCAAGAGCCTCATCAATAGGCTTTTCAGTTCTTCTTCACTTTCTGCCATAAGGGTAGTGTCATCTGCATATCTGAGGTTACTGATATTTCTCCTGGCAAACTTGATTCCAGCTTGTGATTCATCCAGCCCAGTGTTTCTCAAGATGTACTCTGCCTATAAATTAAATAAGCAGGGTGACGATATACAGCCTTGGCGTACTCCTTTCCCTTTTTGGAACCAGTCTGTTGAACCATGTCCAGTTCCAACTGTTGCTTCCTGACCTGCATACAGATTTCTCAAGAGGCAGGGCAGGTGGTCTCATAATCCCATCTCTTTCAGAATTTTCCACAGTTTACTGTGATCCACACAGTCAAAGACTTTGGCATAGTCAATATAGCAGAAATAGATTTTTTCTGGAACTCTCTTGCTTTTTTGATGATCCAATGGATGTAGGCAATTTGATCTCTGCTTCCTCTGCCTTTTCAATACGAGCTTGAACATTTGGAACTTTATGTTTCATGTATTTGTTGAAGCCTGGCTTGGAGAATTTTGAGCATTACTTTACTAGCATGTGAGATGAGTGAAATTGTGCAGTAGTTTGAGCATTCTTTGGCATTGCCTTTCTTTGGGATTGGAATGAAATCTGACATTTCCAGTCCTGTGGCCACTGCTAAGTTATCCAAATTTGCTGACATATTGAGTGCAGCACTTTCACAGTGTCATCTTTTAGGATTTGAAATAGCTCAGCTGGAATGTCATCACCTCCACTAGCTTTGTAATGATGCTTCCTAAGACCCACTTGACTTCACATTCCAGGATGTCTGGCTCTAGGTGAGTGATCACACCATCATGATTATCTGGATTATGAAGATCTTTTCTGTACAGTTCTTCTGTGTATTCTTGCCACCTCTTCTTAATATCTTCTGCTCTGTTAGGTCCATACCATTTCTGTCCTTTATTGGGCCCATCTTTGCATGAAATGTTTCCTTGGTATCTCTAATTTCCTTGAAGACATCTCTAGACTTTCCCTCTCTGTTGTTTTCTTCTATTTCTTTGCACTGATCACTGAGGAAGGCTTTCTTATCTCTCCTTGATATTCTTTGAAACTCTTTCAAATGAGTATATCTTTCTTTTTCTCCTTGGTTTTTTTTTTTTTTTTGCTTCTCTTATTTTCACAGATATTTGTAAGGCCTCCTCAGACAGCCATTTTGCTTTTTTACATTTCTTCTGTTGGAGATGGTCTTGATCCCTGTCTCCTGCACAATGTCACAAACCTCTGTCCATAGTTCATCAGGCAATCTGTCTATCAGATCTAGTCCCTTAAATCTATTTCTCACTTCTATTATATAATTGTAATGGATTGATTTAGGTCATAACCTGAATGGTCTAGTGGTTTTTCCTACTGTCTTCAATTTCAATCTGTATTTGGCAATAAGGAGTTCATGATCTGAGCCACAGTCAGCTCCCAGTCTTGTTTTTGCCTTGAAAATGAACAGAGATCATTCTTCACTTTTGAGATTGTGTCCAAGTACTGCATTTTGGACTCTTTTGTTGACTATGATGGCTACTCTATTTCTTTGAAAGGATTCTTGCTCACAGTAGTAGATATAATGGTCATCTGAGTTAAATTCACCCATTCCAGTCCATTTTATTTCACTGATTCCTAAAACATCAACATTCACTCTTGCCATCTCCTGTTTAACCACCAATTTGCCTTGATTCATGGACTTAACTGTGTATAGAAGTTAAGTAAGTAGGGTGACAATATACAGCCTTGACGTACTCCTTTTCCTATTTGGAACCAGTCTGTTGTTCCATGTCCAGTTCTAACTGTTGCTTCCTAACCTGCATATAGGCTTCTCAAGAGGCAGGTAAGGTGGTCTGGTATTCCCATCTCTTTCAGAATTTTCCACAGTTTATTGTGGTCCACACAGTCAAAGGCTTTGTTATAGTCAATAATGCAGAAAAAGATGTTTTTCTGGAACTCCCTTGCTTTTTCCATGATCCAGCGGATGTTGGCAATTTGATCTCTGGTTCCTCTGCCTTTTCTAAAACCAGCTTGAACATCAGGGAGTTCACGGTTCACATATTGCTGAAGCCTGGCTTGGAGAATTTTGAGCATTAGTTTACTAGTGTGTGAGATGAGTGAAACTGTGCGGTAGTTTGAGCATTCTTTGGCATTGCCTTTCTTTGGGACTGGAATGAAAACTGACCTTTTCCTTGAAGAAGCACAAGCTGGAATCAAGATTGCTGGGAGAAATATCAATAACCTCAGATATGCAGATGACACCACCCTTATGGCAGAAAGTGAAGAGGAACTAAAAAGCCTCTTGATGAAAGTGAAAAAGGAGAGTGAAAATGTTGTCTTAAAGCTCAACATTCAGAAAACTAACATCATGGCATCTGGTCCCATCACTTCATGGGAAATAGATGGGGAAACAGTGGAAACAGTGTCAGACTTTATTGTTTTGGGCTCCAAAATCACTGCAGATGGTGATTGCAGCCACGAAATTAAAAGGCGCTTACTCTAGGAAGGAAAGTTATGACCAAACTAGATAGCATATTAAAAAGCAGAGATATTACTTCGTCAACAAAGGTCCATCTAGTCAAGGCTATGGTTTTTCCAGTGATAATGTATGGATGTGAGAGTTGGACTGTGAAGAAAGCTGATTATGAAGAATTGATGCTTTTGAACTGGTGCTGGAGAAGACTCTTGAGAGTCCTTTGGACTGCAAGGAAATCCAACCAGTCCATCCTAAAGGACTGGGTGTTCATTGGAAGGACTGATGCTGAGGCTGAAACTCCAATATTTTGGCCACTTCATAAGAGTCGACTCATTGGAAAAGACCCTGATGCTGGGAGGGATTGGGGGCAGGAGGAGAAAGGGACAACAGAGAATGAGATGGTTGGATGGCATCACCAACTCAATGCACATCAGTTTGGGTGAACCACGGGAGTTGGTGATGGACAGGGATGCCTGGTGTGCTGAGATTCATGGGGTCACAAAGAGTCGGACAAGACTGAATGACTGAACTGAACTGAACTAAACTGATGGACCTAATGTTCCAGGTTCCTATGCAATATTGTTCTTTACAGCATTGGACCTCGCTTACATCACCAGTCACATCCACAACTGGGTGCTGTTTTTGCTTTGGCTCCATCCCTTCATTCTTTCTGGATCTATTTCTCCACTGATCTCCAGTAGCATATCAGGCACCTACCGACCTGGAGAGTTCATCTTTCAGTGTCCTATCTTTTTTGCCTTTTCATACTGTTCATGGGGTTCTCAAGGCAAGAATACTGAAGTGGTTTGCCATTCCCTTCTCCAGTGGACCACATTTTGTCAGAACTCTCTGCTGTGACCCGTCCATCTTGGGTGGCCCCACATGGCATGGCTCATAGTTTCATTGAGTTAGACAAGGCTGTGGTCCATGTGATTAGACTGGCTGCACAGCTTCTAAGTATTGGGAAAATCAAAAGTAAGTAAAAAAGTTCCAAATATCAAATAGCTCAGAGTGTTAGTGCTGATTCAGACAATTTCCTTTACTGTAGTTCCTCAGGAGAAAATGAGTAAGTACTCTGGGGAAATAAAGAGAAAATGGAAAACTTCCCTTGCTCTTTTTCTTGGCTCAAAACCACAGGGAGATAAGTCATCAATATGTTTTGAGTCATTGGTAAATTATCATATAGCAAACGAATGTTGTTGCTTGGTCCCTAAGTCATGTCCCACTCTTTGCAATCCCTGGACTGCAGCACACCAGATTTCCCTGTCCTTCACTCTCTCCTGGAGTTTGCTCAAATTTATGTGATTTAGGCATGAGTTCAGAGAAGTATAATTGAGGATATTACATGTGTATCATCTGTGATTGCTACTAAAATTGATAGTATATAATCTCCATGAACATGGACTTGATATTTATTCCACAGATGGAATAAATAGTGATGATATGATGATGGCACAAGCATTTTGATTTCTTAAAATAATATATTGACAACAACAAAAAAAGTTGGAACCTAGTATGGGGATATTTTTAGGATTAGTGAGACACATCCACAGAAGCAGTTTATAAAACAACCCTGAGAAACACTCCATAAACAAACTTGTCACTATTATTCTCTATCAGGATATCTGATGCAATCTGGATGAGATTCAATTATGTAGTTGGCTCTGACTTAGACTGGGAACACTTTCTTATTCAGCACTGTATCAGAGGATGAGATTGACTCCAAATGTTTCCCTTAAGGGTCTGGAGAGGGGCCAAAAACACACAGTCCAAAATGCAAAGCTGAATCCATCACATAAAGACATTTCCAAAAAAAAGAGAGAGTGAGAGGAAAAGAGCATGCAGATGAAAAGTAGTACATCGGGGAACCTTTGATAGACAATCCCATGGGCTTTTCTCCTACTCAGGCCTGTCATGTTTGCCCTTCTGCTCTGTGGTCAGCCACACACACTCGGGCCCCAGGGAAGCCTGGGATGATAGGACAAGGAAGGACACAGGACCCATGATCTTAGTTGTTGTTGTTTTAAATTTCAAAAGTTAAGACTCAGATACAAACTTTGGGAGGGGTCAGGTGCACGCTTGCTCAGTCACTCAGTCGTGTCCAACTTCTTTAACCCCATGGACTGTAGCCCACCAAGCTCTTCTGTCCATGGGATCTCCCTAGAAGGAATACTGGAGTGAGTTACCGTTTCTGCCTCCAGGAGAAATTCCTAATGCAGGTATCAAACACACCTCTACTGTGTCTCCTGCAATAGCAGGCAGATTCTTTGCCACTGAGCCACAGAGGAAGCCCAGGTTTGGGAGAACACACCCAAACCTGCTTTGTCTCAGAGAAGGATGAAGGATGAAGCAGAGCCTTCCAGGGGCCCAGAAACTAGCACATGACTGCTTGAGGGCCAAACCCAGCCTGCAGGTTATTTTTGTAAATAAAGTTGTACTGGAAAACTTTATTCCTTTGCATGTTGCCCATGACTTCCTTGATAGTGACAGGCACTCTATGGTCTGTGAAGCTGAAAATACTTAACAGCAGGCCTTTTAAAGAAAGCATTGACCTAGACTTTGATGGATGGCTGAGACGTGCCCCCGTGCTTTCTCTGCCATGCCTGCCCTCTAGCAAATCCCAAAAGGACGGCTGAAGTTGCAGATCTCCAAGAGATCTAAAGGATCAAGAGTCAAGGTCCTGGATCAGGAGATACAGATGTAGATACAGACACAGGCAATGTAGATCAGCCCTGGTTGTCGGTTATGAGATGGCTCACTTATTATTGCTTTCTCCAGCACACAGGGGAGCTGTAATAAACTTACCTGTGCATGCACTTGCACAGTAGGCAGAAGGGCCTGAGTCTCTTAGATATAAATTGTCACAGGTGAGCTGTCACATGTTTCCTGGTAACCCAAGAAGGTTGCAAATGTACTTAAGATAAAATCCTTTTGTGGGGGACCAGAAAGGAAGGGCCAGCACATTGATTGGGCAAGTAGAACCCCAATATCCATAGCTTACAAGCATCCACATGATCAGATATCAGTTCAAGCAGCTGATAACCAATGACCACTTGTCTTCTTCTAACAGTCACTGGACTCCTCTCCTCTTTTTCATCCTTACTACCTGGACTTTATGCTCAAACCCAAAGGAATGTAAGCCTCTGATGTTACCAAGGGGATCCCAAGTTGGCTGAGATGACCTAGAAACTTTCCCATCATTTATTGAGAGTGAAAGTGTTAGTCACTCAATTGTTTCTGACTCTTTGCAACCCCATGGACTGAAGCCCACAAGGTTCCTCTGTCCATGAGATTCTCTAGGCAAGAATAAGGGAATGGGTTGTCATTTTCTTCTCTAGTATATCTTCCAGGACCAGGGATCAAACCTGTGTCTCCTGAATTGGAAACTTTACCACTGAGCCACCAGAGAAGCTGACATTAATTTAGGCACTACAAAACTAAATCAGGCTTTTGATAATAGAATATAAAAATTATTTCAGTTTGGAAGTTTGAGATAGGGACCCTGTGCAATACACAGAAATTTTATTTATACATCAAGGCTGTATATTGTTACCCTGCTTATTTAACTTATATGCAGAGTACATCCTGAAAAATGCTGGGCTGGATGAAGCACAAGCTGGAATCAAGATTGCTGGGAGAAATATCAATAACCTCAGATATGCAGATGACACCACCCTTATGGCAGAAAGTGAAGAGGAACTAAAGAGCCTCTTGATGAAAATGAAAGACGAGAGTGAAAAAGTTGGCTTTTAAAGCTCAACATTCAGAAAACTAAGATCATGGCATCTGGTCCTGTCACTTCATGGCAAATAGATGGGGAAACAGTGGCTGAGTTTATTTTGGGGGGGCTCCAAAATCACTGCAGATGATGACTGCAGCCATGAAATTAAAAGACGCTTACTCCTTGGAAGGAAAGTTATGATCAACCTAGACAGCATATTAGAAAGCAGAGGCATTACTTTGTCAACAAAGGTCCATCTAGTCAAGGCTATGGTTTTTCCAGTAGTCATGTATGGATGTGAGAGTTGGACTATAAAGAAAGCTGAGAACTGAAGAATTGATGCTTTTGAATTGTGGTGTCGGAGACACTTGAGAGTCCCTTGAACTGCAAGAGATCCAACCAGTCCATTATAAGGAGATCAGTCCTGGGTGTTTGTTGGAAAGACTGATGTTGAAGCTGAAACTCCAATACTTTGGCCACCTGATGTGAAGAGCTGACTCATTTGAAAAGACCTTGATGCTGGGAAAGATTGAGGGCAGGAGGAGAAGAGCATGACAGTGGATGAGATGGTTGGATGGCATCACCAACTCAATGGGTGTGAGTTTGGATAATCTCCAGGAGTTGGTGATTGACAGGGAGGCCTGGCACGCTGCGGTTCATGGGGTCGCAAAGAGTTGGACACGACTGAACAACTGAACTGAACTATACATATTTGTGGACTTTAGGGGAACCATTAGGCCTGAAGAGAGAGATTTGGTAATTTGTATAAAATAGAAATTAAGCCTCTGTAATGAGAGGATGGATCAATCTGTTAAGTTCTGATGTTATCAATTGAGTAGTGATTATTATTCCTTTAAGTATTGGTAGGTAATCACAACTCAGAGTCCCTTTATGGTCATTGCATTGCTCCAATGTTCTAATAACAATGATGCCTACATCATTAACCATAGGTTAATTATGCGACTGTGACTTGCAAGAATGGATGATGTATTTTAAACACATTCCAGTAAAAAGGTTTTTCAACAAATATACTAGAGGCAGTGTGATATAATGTGAAAGTCAAGCAGATGGACTCACAAACCAGGTAGGCTTATAGTTTATTTATTTATTTATTTGTTTAGTGTCTGTTTCCATTTTGGCCGTGGTGGGTCTTCACTGCCTTGTGGCTTTTCTCTAGTTATGGCAAGTGGGGGCTACTCTCTAGTTGTGATGCACAGCCTCTCCTTGCCGTGGCTTCTCTTCCTATGGAGCATGGGCTCTAGGGTGTGCAAGTTCCAGTAGTAGTGTTCAGTAGTTGTGGCTCCCTGGCCCTAGAGCACAGGTTCAGTAGTTGTGATACATGAGCCTAGTTGCTCTGTGGCATGAGGGAATCTTCCCAGATCAAGGTTCAAGCCCATGTCTCCCATGTTGGCAGAAGATCTTTATCACTGAACCACCACAGAAGCCCTGTAATTTCTATTAATTCAGAGCCTTCTCTTTAATTTGCTACTAAAGAGTGATAGGATGATTATTCCAATACATCTAAAATAATTGTTGTGAGACATAAATAAAAATTGAAAAGACTATTTGCAAGATATAAAATCTTATAATGGTGAGAGACAATAGAACCATTCATAACATGTCAAGTCTCTGACATTTGATACCTTGGATCATTGGGGCTGCTGGAACAAAGTACCATAGACTGGAGCACTGATCAACAAAAGACATTTTTCCCTCACAGCTTTGGAGGCTGGAGTCTGAGATCAGGATGCCAGAATGATTGGATGAGGGCCCTCTTTCTGGTCTTGTCCACACATGAAAGGAGAAAAGGAAACTCTCTGGGGGTCTCTTCTAAGGGCACTAATCCTATTAAAGGGTCTCCACTCCATGACCTAATCACCTCCCAAAGGCTTCACCTCCTAACACCATCTCCCTGCAGGGTTATGATCAACTTGTTAATGTGGAGTGGACAAAAATGTTCAAATCTTAGCATTTGGATAACTGATGTTTGATTCTATCTTTCAATTTAATAATTTAGCAAAACACGTAATTCTGCAAAGGCTTTAGAATAAAAGCAAAGTACACGGGCTTTGTACACAGCAGACATGCTCCCAGGTTTGCTACTCCATCAGATATAATTAAAGAGCTGAAATACATAGCCTTAATTATAGCTTCTATTATTAAAATATTTACATTTGGTTGGCTTTATGATAGTATAATAACCATTAAAACATTTTTACTTATCATTTCAATTCTGATAAAACATTGCATTTGTTTTTCCCAAAGTAGTTATTCATAATAATGTTAGGGTTTTTGTTTTGTTTTATTATCAAAGCAATATGGAATCAAAATCATTCATTTTGCTAATGCAAGTCAGACATTTGCATGCATAATTCCTAAGAGCCTAGCTTAATATGACCATTCATTCAACACAATGCAAGGGAGAGAAATAAAATCCAGATGGATAAATAGCCAGGAACAAATTAAATTTATAATAATTTGACAATGGTTTGAAGCAAGAGGAAAGAAAAATACAGTTTTAGCATATCATATCTCAAAGAATTTTTCAGTGTTTACAGTATGTTAGATCAGTATTCGTAACCAACAAAACTTAAATTTATCCTCTGTAACAAAAATACGTTTGTCATGATGACAAAACATTTACCAAAATAAGGCACTGAAAGAAACAATAAAAAGTGTGCTAAAATTAATGTCTAAGCTCAACTGAATATTTGATTGTGCAAGATCCAATGCTAAATGATTTGCAGGCATGATCTCATGTATTAATAGTTCTGATGAAAGCTTTGAGGTTGAGTATTAACACTGTTCTCAATTTATGGTTGATGACTGTAGGCTCAGACAGGTTGATTAACTTGGCCAAGGACAAACAGCTCTTTTATTGTGGAATCAAGACTCAACTATAGGACTTCCCTGGTGGTCTAGTGGTTAAAAGTCCACCTGCCAACGCAGGGCACATGGGTCTGAGAAGCAGTTAAGCCCTCATGCCACAGCTGCTGAGCCCATGCACACTTTAGTACATGCTCTGCAACAAGAAAAGCTACTGCAGTGAGAAGCCAGCACACTGCAACAAAAAAAGCCCCTGCTCTCCACAACTAGAAAAAGCTCGCAAGCATCAGTGAAGACCCAGCACAGCCAAAAACAAACAAACAAATAAAAGATTCAGCTATGTCCACCTAACTCCAGAACCCCAGCCCTCTAATCACCACTTCCCAAAATAGATGGAAAATTCTTTCTTTCTTTTAAAAATTATGTCTTAAATGGAAGCCATCATAGAAGTCTCACAAGAGTAGTAGCATGTTAACAGGAATGATGCAAATGTTGAGGACCACAAATCCTCCATTGACAGGTATTTGACTTTGTGGGCAGAGACAGGTGATGTAATGACTTCGTGTCTACATATATATATATATATATATATAAATCTGTGGATGTGCATTTATTCATTGTGTTAGTCATTGTTAATTCAACACATATGAGCTAATGTGTTAGTTCATACATGAAGTGTGAACTTCCAGATGTTCAAGCTGGTTTTAGAAAAGGCAGAGGAACTAGAGATCAATTATGGACGTGAGAGTTGGACTATAAAGAAAGCTGAGCACTGAAGAATTGATGCTTTTGAACTGTGGTGTTGGAGAAGACTCTTGAGAGTCCCTTGGACTGCAAGGAGATCCAAACAGTCCATCCTAAAGGAGATCAGTCCTGGGTGTTCATTGGAAGGACTGATGTTGAAGCTGCAACTCCAATACTTAGGCCACCTGATGCAAAGAGCTGACTCATTTGAAAAGCCCCTGATGCTGGGAAAGATTGAGGACAGGAGGAGAAGGGGACAACAGAGGATGAGATGGTTGAATGGCATCACCGACTCAATGGACATGGATTTGGGTGGACTCCTAGAGTTGGTGATGGACAGGGAGGCCTGGCATGCTGCAGTTCATGGGGTTGCAAAGAGTCAGACACGAATGAGTGACTGAACTGAGTCATTCACTGCATATCTATTTAGTGTTGCTATGAAACAAGCATTTTTTTCTTAATGAATTTGTTTAAACTGCCTCTGAATAACACTTGAATATTCAGAAGAATCCCCTGATAGGTCTAAACACTGATAATTTGGTTGCATTATCACCAGCAAAACATGTCCTCAGTAGGCAATTAGGTGTGCTATTTAATTATGGTCTCAAAAAAAATGGCTTCACGTGAATTCTTCTAAAACTAAAATTATTGTCTTTGGCTGAAACTTAACAAATTGTAATTGGTTTCTATCAAATAATTCCATACAGCATGTTAATTGGTTTAGGTAGCTGTGGGGTACACTTTGTTCCTAATGCATCCTGGCAGGTTCACCAGGAAACCATGTTGATCTATATTAGATGCTTCATGGGGAAATTACTGAGGATTTTGACATCTGCTATGATAATTTTCTAGGCTCAAGACTATGCTGCCTTGCTTTATGGTTTAAAAAAAAAAAACTTTGGACATTCAGCAACCAGCTGTTTTTATATTGGAACACACTCAAAACTGTTTCGAAGCAACTCCTAAGTAAAGTTTTCCCCTCAAGCAACATTGGTACAAATAGTGGATTTTTCTGCCTTGGGGCATTATTGAGGGGGAAAAAAATGAACAAAAGTAAACAAATGCACCTCTATTGTTTTCTTTTACTTTTTAATGTCCTTAGTATTTTTCTTTACAAGAAAGACTCAGGGTAGTTAAAAAGAATATAGTTTCTACCCATGGAGGTTTAAAAGAGAAAGAAGCAATAATTACAAGTTTCCTCAAATATATTCAGTATTTGTTTTATATGGCATGCAGTACTTATGTTGCAAAATACTTTAAATATATTTTTAGGCATTTATTATATTTGCATATTTGAAAATAAAAGCAAAAATTTGTGTCCTGGAGGTGTAGAAACTTGAGAGATATCAACTATAGCCCTCATAACTTGCCAGAAGTACATGATCCAATTTTATTTTTGGAAAAAACTTTCTTTTATGAGAAAACTCATTTGAAAGGACTCTTTAACTGAACTCATGAAAATCACACACACGACCATTTTTCTATTAGAGAAAAATTGTGAAGTCACTGTTGACTTGTTTGGTGGTAATTTGGCCTGAGCAATTGAACATTTTATTTAAGGACCATTTTGTGTTTTGACATTTGATTCAAGATTTGTTTCTAAAGAATCTGATATTATTTTTCTTGGTATGATGAGACAGGATTTTTTTTTCCTTTGTATAAGTAAAGATGCAGGACTGTGTTTGAATATCGACTATTTCTGTGGCATTGATTGAGAGCTCTATATTTGTTTTAAAAGATAATAGAAATTGCAAAATAGGATATTGACTGGATGAAGATGACCACACTCACCCAATTAAACTATGTATTCAATTAAACCACTATGGCAATTTCAAATGGCATTTCTTGCAGACATTGACAAATTGATCTTTAAATTTATATAAGAACATGAGAGATCCAGCAGAGACAAAACAATCTCATCAAAAAGAAAAGGTTGGGAAACTTTCACTACCCTCTTTCAAAAACCCATAATGAGCTACAGTAATCAAGATGAACCTATTTGCAAAACATAAACAGGGACAGACACAGAGGTAGAGAAAAAACATGGATACCAAAGGAGAAAAGGAGAGCGGGATGAACAGGGAGCCTTGAAATGACATATATACACCACTATGGCTTCCCTAGTGGCTCACATGATAAAGAATCTGCCTGCAATGCAGGAGACCCAGGTTTGATTCCTTGGGTCAGGAAGATCCCATGGAGAAGAGAATGTCAACTCACTCCAGTATTATTGTCTGGAGAATTCCATGGGCAGAGGGGTCTGGCGGGCTACAGTCCATGACTTGGACATGACTGAACAACTTTAACACACTCATGTATAAAATAGATAACAAATAAGAAACTACTGCACGGTACAGGGAACACTGCTCAGAGCTTGGACAGGAAGGAAATCCAAAAAAGAGGGGCTATATGTATACTTACAGCTGATTCACTTTGCTGTACAGGAGAAACTAACACAACATTGTAAACCAACCAATAAAAATGGAAGCCCAATAATAATTATTACTGAACGATAAATATATAACAGTACTGCGCTAAGGCCGTCATATTACATGTTTTGCTTTGTTTGCATGATAGAACTACAATGTATAGGATATTTAACAGAAGACCAGTGAGGCTTCCTGACATTATTACTGCTTGCTGTAGAAACAGAATTTCCTGTTTTAAGACTGTCTGTCCTGGAGCTCCACGTGGTGGGCCCCGGAATCTCCGCACCAGCATCATTCTGCCTCCACTCCCAGGGCTGAAATGAAATATGTGACACCCACAGATGGGAGGCCTTAAAGACACACGTGTTCAAAGGAGAACATGTTTGTGCCAGTAGTCAGAAGGCTCTTAAGCGCACAAGTCGAAGATGCTTCGTAGGCCTAGAGTGGGGCAAGGATAAGCAGGATAAAGTGCCGAAAATACTTAAGGAGCTCACACAAGCACATGTGAAGTAATTAAGCAGATCAGGCGTTGCTAAGAAACGGTAGCTAAGACAGGCGGGAAGCCAGGCTGCCAGCCAGGCTGGTAACAGACTTCTGGAGCAGAGACGCAGCGAAGTCAGGCAGCAATGGAAACCACAGATTAGAGGGTTTGTTTCACTTTCTCTCCATTCAGTGTGAGAGAAGGGGTTTGTGTTCCGTACTCATAACTGAAATAAAACCTTCTCCATAGAAAAGACTAAGGTGTACTCAGAAGTGAAATTGCTGGATCAGATGGTAGTTCTATTTTTAATCGTCTGAGGAACCTCCATACTATGTGGCTACACCAATTTTCATTCCATTCAACATAAGTGCATGAGGGATCTCTTTCCTCTACATCGTATCAACATTTGTTCTCTTTTATCTTACTGATATAATGATGCTGGAAAATGTGAGGTCATACATCATTGTGGTTTGAATTTACATTTTTCTGATGATTAGTGATGTTGAACGATTTTTACAAGTTTGTGGACCTGTATGTCTTCTTTGGAGAGATGTCTGTCCAAGTATTTTGCCCATTTGTAATATATATTATATGTATATTTGTAATATACATTATATACGTGTAATATGTTCATCATATTTAATATAAAGCATGCTCTGTGCTGTGCTTAGTCACTCAGTCATGTCCAACTCTTTGTGATCTCATAGACTGTAGCTTGCCAGACTCCTCTGTCCATAGGGATTCTCCAGGCAAGAATACTGGAGTGGGTTCCAAGCCCTCCTCCAGGGGATCTTCTCAATCCAGGGCTTGAACTCAGGTCTCCCACACTACAGGCAGTTTCTTTACCATCTGATCTACCAGGGAAGCTCAGTAATATAAAGCATATATATGTAATTGAACTGTGGGAGTTCCTTATATATTTTAGATATTAACTGCTTATCATGGGGTATAGTTTGTCATCAGAGTCTCATAGAAACAGCTGTTCACCTGTATTCTTTGCAGCATTATTCACAGTAACCAAGATATGGAAACAAAGGGACTGTGGATAGAAGAATGAATAAAGAAAAATGGTATAAACATGCAGTGGAATATTACTCAGCCTTAAAAAAGAAGGAAACGCCACCACAGTCGACAACATGATGAATCTGGGGAACATTATGCTAAATGAAATAAGCCAGTCATAGAAGGGCAGGTACTGTATGATTTCACTTATAACAGATATCGAAAGTAGTCAAAGGCTTCCCAGGGGGTGCTAGGGGTCAATAACCCACCTGCTAATGCAGGAGACATAAGAGGTGTGAGTTTGATCCTTAGGTTGGGAAGATCCCTTGGAGGAGGGCATGGCAACCTGGAAAATCGCATGGACAGAGGTGCCTGGTGGGTTACAGTCCATGGGGTCGCAAAGAGTCAACCATGACTGAAGAGACTTAGCATGCATACACACGAATTACGCAAACTAATAGAAAGGGAGAATGGTTGTTGATGAGGTTGGGGAAGGGAAAAATGTGGGGGCTGTTCAATACATAGAGTTTTAGTTATAAAAGATAACTACATTCTAGAGATCTGCTGTGCAACCTCGAGGCTAAAGTTAATATTAAGTTGTGTTCTTGAAAATGTGTTAAGAAGTTAGGACTCAAGTGTTCTCAGCAAAACCAACCAACACACACATACACACACAGAGGCAAGAGGAAAATTCTGCAAGAGATGTTTACAACAATGATTGTGGTGATGGTTTACTGGGTATATGCATATCTTTAAGCTCATCAAATTGTATAGACAGTAATATGTTCAGTTTTTTAATATATCAACTATACCTCAATAGAACTCCTTTTTAAGCTTCAATAATCAAGACAGCATTATTGGTAAAGGAAACAGCATATAGAGAAGAACATGAGTCCAGAATAAGTCAGGACAAATGGGACAGATCAATTTTTACCAAGGCAGACCTATGCAATTTTTTTAAATGGAGAAATAATATAGTCCTCAATAAATGGCATTGAAACAATTGGATATTCATAAGCAAAAAATCTTTTAAAATATCTTGACCTAAAACTCACACCATTATACAAATATTATCTCTAAATAGAAATATATCTGAATGTAAAATGCAAAACTATAATATTTTTAGAAGAAATCACAGATCTTTGTGTCCTGGCATTTGGCAAACAGTGCTGAGACGAGATACAGAAAGCACAACCCATAAAAAGAAAATGATAAATTAGATTAAAAATTTAAACATTTCATTGTTTGTGTCTTTTTTTTAATCTGAGAGGCACTGTTAAGCAAATTGAAAGACCTGCTACAGGCCAAGAGAAAATATTTGAAAATCATATATCTGACAATGGACTTGTATCTAGAATATATATATATATATATAAAAGTCAAAACTAAACAGAAATAGACAAATATTAAAAATGGACCACAAAATTCACATAAACTCTTCCCCCAAGGGGATGCGTGAAAGGGGAAAAGCATCCATGGAAAGATGTTTAACATCATTAGCCATTGTTGTTGCTTAGTTACTCAGTTGTGTCTGACTCTCTGCAGTCCCATGGACTGTAGACCGCCAGGCTCCTCTGTCCATGGGATTCTCCAGGCAAGAATACTGGAGGGGGATGCCATTTCTTTCTCCAGATCTTCCTGACCCTGGGGTTGAAACCGTATCTCCTGCATTGGCAGGTAGAGTCTATACCGCTGAGCCAGCTGGGAAGCGCTAGTTTAAATATTTACTTACATGTAATGCTGGATCCTGGAAAAAGCAAAGGAGTTCCAGAAAAACGTCTATTTCTGCTTTATTGACTATGCCAAAGCCTTTGACTGGGTGGATCAAAATAAACTGTGGAAAATGGGAATATCAGGCCACCTGACCTGCCTCTTAAGAAACCTATATGCAGGTCAGGAAGCAACAGTTAGAACTGAACATGGAACAACAGATTGGTTCCAAATAGGAAAAGGAATACATCAAGGCTGTATATTGTCACCCTGCTTATGTAACTTATATGCAGAGTACATCATGAGAAACCCTGGGCTGGAAGAAGCACAAGCTGGAATCAAGATTGCTGGGAGAAATATCAATAACCTCAGATATGCAGATGACAATGCCCTTATGCAGAAAGTGAAGAGGAACTAAAAAGCCTCTTGATGAAAGTGATAGAGGAGAGTGAAAAAGTTGTCTTAAAGCTCAACATTCAGAAAACTAACATCATGGCATCTGGTCCCATCACTTCATGGGAAATAGATGGGGAAACAGGGGAAACAGTGTCAGGCTTTATTTTCTGGGGCTCCAAAATCACTGCAGATGGTGATTTCAGCCATGAAATTAAAAGACACTTACTCCTTGGAAGGAAAGTTATGACCAACCTAGATAGCATATTGAAAAGCAGAGATATTACTTTGCCAACAAATGTCCATCTAGTCAAGGCTATGGTTTTTCCTGTGGTCATGTATGGATGTGAGAGGTGGACTGTGAAGAAAGCTGAGTGTCGAAGAATTGATGCTTTTGAAGTGTGATGTTGAAGACTCTTGAGAGTCCCTTGGACTGCAAGGAGATCCAACCAGTCCTTCATAAAGGAGACCAGTCCTGGGTGTTCATTGGAAGGACTGATGCTGAGGCTGAAACTCCAATACTTTGGCCACCTGATGCGAAGAGTTGACTCATTGGAAAAGACCCTGATGCTGGGATGGATTGGGGGCAGGAGGAGAAGGGGACAACAGAGGGTGAGATGGTTGTATGGTATCACTGACTCAATGGACATGAGTTTGAGTGAACTCCACGAGTTGGTGATGGACAGGGAGGCCTTGCATGCTGCAATTCATGGGGTCGCAAAGAGTCGGACATGACTGAGCGACTGAAGTGAACTGAATTTCGTAAGGGTGGTACAATTAAAGACAAAACCATAATTATGGATATGTTATCTGTGGTTGGCAGCATTTGAGGCAGGCTGGAAATTTTGAAGTTTGAGATTGAGGAAGGCCATGTTAAAAATTTAGGATATGGATGACAGACATATAATCCAACCAAAGCCTGAATTTTATTTTATTTTATTCTTTTAAACCAAGGGATCTTCCCGATCCAGGGATCAAACCCGGGTCTCCCTCATTGGAGGCAGACGCTTTAACCTCTGAGCCACCAGGGAAGCCCAGTTAACCTATTAGGCTACTATAAAGACATGACAATCAAGATTTTGAGAGAATTAGAGAAACACTGTATTTGTAATCGAGTATATAACCTATTGGGCTTCCCAGGTGGCACTAGTGGTAAAGAACCTGCCTGCCAATGCAGGAGACTAAGAGACGCAGGTTTGATCCCTGAGTCAGGAAGATCCCCTGGAGGCAGGCACGTCGTGCCACACCAGTATTCTTGCCTGGAGAATCCCCACAGACGTGGGAGCCTGGAGGGCTACAAGCCATACGGTCACAGAGTTGGACAGGGCTGAAGTGACTTAGCACACACACACATACAACCTTTATGTGAACATAAGCAGATTACACTTTTACAGAAAATTTTCAGTTGAATGAAATAACTAGTGGTAAAGAACCTGCCTGCCAATGCAGGAGACTAAGAGACGCAGGTTTGATCCCTGAGTCGGGAAGATCCCCTGGAGGCAGGCACGTCGTACCACACCAGTATTCTTGCCTGGAGAATCCCCACAGACATGGGAGCCTGGAGGGCTACAAGCCATACGGTCACAGAGTTGGACAGGGCTGAAGTGACTTAGCACACACACACATACAACCTTTATGTGAACATAAGCAGATTACACTTTTACAGAAAATTTTCAGTTGAATGAAATCAAATGCTAACCTATGCTCAGTGACTGGTAATTCCCAAATATTTTCACTAAAGTATTTCATATTCATAAAGAAAAGTTGGTATCTTCCATATTCATAGTTATAAATCAAAATGTTCCAATATAAACTTGTGCTTATCTAAAGATGTTACCTTCATTTTCTGTATTGGCCAAAACTAGAAAAAAAACAACAGAATGAGGAGAAAATTCCTTATTAAAAACTTTAATATAAACTTTTATATAAGTGTGCACTGATTAGAAATACAAAATCATAAATTTATTGAGGATTATTGTTTTAATCACATGCCTTAAAACATACCAAGATATTAGAAGCAACTATACACAGTATCAAGCTTTTAGCTTTTTGGTACTTGGCCATTAGGCCAACCAGAAAAGCATCTACTATCCAAACAGAAATTTATTCAGGAACCTTGAAAATTTTGTTTTATAATTAATTCTGCTAAGAACAGCCAGAAATGAGTTTTAATCTAACTAAAGAAAAAGAAAGAAGGTAGGGAGGCCTATTACCAAATAATTGAGTCTCTTTGCAGTAGTAACTATGTGCAAACAAATATTCAAATATTTGCCAGGCCCTGCAAATCTGTAGTACCATCTATGTATAATAATTTTTCATCATTTTAATAAAGGATATACTAGATATTACTATATCAAATCTAAGTTCTGTTCAAACTGTATTAAAACATAAAGGGAATTTAAGAGCTAATTATAATAGTGTGATTAATGGCTTTTTTTTTTTTATTAGGCTTCTCCAGTGGCTCAGCAATAAAGAATCTGCCTCCTACAACACAGGAGATGTGGCAGGAGCCATAGGTTTGATCCCTGGGTCAGGAAGATCCCCAGGAGAAGAAATCCACTGCAGTATTCTTGCCTGGAAAACCCCCTGGACACAGGAGCCTGGTGGGCTATAGAACATGAAAATTAACAGAAAATCTCTCATGCTTCGGTTAAAATCTTTATAAGCATGTACTGGTTTTATAAAAAGTAATAATCAATGAAACAAAACTAAAACATCTTCTTTTTCTTTCATTCATCTTAAAAAGTAAAAATACACTAAACAAAATACATTGCCCTTTCTAATGAATCGATGAAAAATATTAAGTATTTAAACAAGAAAAATAATAACTTAATTGGGTTTATAATCAACACTTTCATTCTAAAAAAGTGAAGTTTTTTTTTTTTTAAAACAACACAGGAGATGTGGCAGGAGCCATAGGTTTGATCCCTGGGTCAGGAAGATCCCCAGGAGAAGAAATCCACTGCAGTATTCTTGCCTGGAAAACCCCCTGGACACAGGAGCCTGGTGGGCTATAGAACATGAAAATTAACAGAAAATCTCTCATGCTTCGGTTAAAATCTTTATAAGCATGTACTGGTTTTATAAAAAGTAATAATCAATGAAACAAAACTAAAACATCTTCTTTTTCTTTCATTCATCTTAAAAAGTAAAAATACACTAAACAAAATACATTGCCCTTTCTAATGAATCGATGAAAAATATTAAGTATTTAAACAAGAAAAATAATAACTTAATTGGGTTTATAATCAACACTTTCATTCTAAAAAAGTGAAGTATTAAAAAAAAGTGAGGTATTTTATATACTCACATCACAGTACCTTAACAAACATTTAAAAAATTCAATTAAATATCTGGAAACAAAAGATGAGGTTTAAATATTTAAAAGGACTTATATTCTCATCAAAGATTCAATAACAAAAGCATAAAGATTTTTTTTCAACTCTAGTAACTTGTTACTTTTGTTCCACTTAGATATCTTCAGAGTAGAAAAAAACTTTTAATGCAAATCAAACAAAATAATGACTGTAAAGACGGACAAAGTCCACAAATTTGGATTTTACATTGACTCAGAAATTTTCAAAACTTTGACATGAACATGACATATAAAACCCCCACTAAAATACAAAACTGACTTTTCTCTTGGAAAACATAAAATAGTATTAAAGAAATTAAGTGTATTTTAAGACTGCTTTCTCTGTTTGTCAGGAAACACAACGTGATGTTTAAATTTTCTGGCTGTTAAAAATTCTTTTCAAAAAGCATCACAATTAAGTCAAAAATTTCAAGACCGCCCCCCCCCAATTTTTCCAGGGAGGCCTGGCGTGCTGCAGTTCATGGGGTCGCAGAGTCGGACACAACTGAGCGACTAAACTGAACTACCTTGATAACCTACACAAATCATGTCATCTTATGATCTTCCTCTACTTTCTTATTCATTTCTCAGATACTATTTTTCCTTCCCTTTTTCTCAGAGCAATTTCTACAAATCACTGGTACCTGTCAGCTACACCCGTTCAATACGAATCTTCTTTGAGTTCTATCTCACCTCTAGAGCAACTCTGAATTCAATAAGCCAAATGAAAAGCAACTGATCCCAAACACTGATTAAAAACCAAATACATTCTAGTATATACCAGTATGTTACATATCCCAACACAGGTTAACAGTAAAAACTACTAAGCATTCAATACTTATTTGAGGGGCTTAAATTAAAAAGTTTTACTATCAGAATCTGGCCCTAGGCTTTCAACTTCACCCTAATCAAATAGTTAAAACAGGTAAAAATAAACTGAGTCACTGTATTGGACCACATTAACCAAGGCATAAAGCCTATTAAGTGCAAAATGGCTTCCCAAGAGTGGTTTTTAATTCTCTCTTGGTAACCAATTTTCTATCAGATGTCTACTATTGAGTGAAGTCACTCAGTCGTGTCCGACTCTTTGCCACCCCATGGACTGTAGCCCACCAGGCTCCTCCATCCATGTCTACCATTACACAACTGTAACAGCTTTCATAAAGTCACCAGTAGGAAATCACATTTCTTTCAGAAATCTACCTCTAACACTCACATCCTCCCTGTCAAGAACTAAATATAACCTCTTCCTCTGTCCCTTAAGTATTCCATTTCTTTCTGAAGTAGAGCTTCTGTAAATATTGCAACATTAAGGAATAAATTTTAATGAATACAAATCAGAGAAAATGAAGGAACATTAGCTTCCATTAAAGCTTTCCTTAAAAAAAAGTGTTTCCAAGTTATATTTTTAAATTCCCCCATGATTCTCTTTAAAAGAATGAACACAAAATTTCTCTGCTAATGACTTTATTCATGAATTTATAATGGAACTCAAAATAGCAAAGAACATAAAAAACTTGAGGTTAATATCAACAAGATACATCAAAGAATATTTATTTTTTTATATAACTAACAAAAATCTCTAAAATGCACATGTGAAAATACAAATATTCTTCACCTTGTTAAATTTCAAAGTAACAAAGATCTGCTTAACATAGTTGGTCATAATAGCCTGATTATACTGACAGATACATTTAATGCAAAAGAAATCAAACATAACTGAAAAATAAACATCACATGGTTAATCTTTTGGTAAAGTGCTACTTTCATTATGGAAAAAAGGATTTGTGAAGATTAAAAAAATGTTCATGTTATACCATCAAAGTGCCAAAATTTCTCAGTATTCACTATGTTCATCACATCTGTATGTCCCTAATATGAGACCATAAACATTATTTTGCAATTTAAAAAAATCTTTTTGTTCACACATTATTTCCTGGAAGCTAAAAATCACCACTCCATTGCTAAATGGAACTTTTCACCCATATGAGACTGTTTTAGACACAATAATTCTTGTTTTAAATATGATCTTTGGTTTAAAGCCATCCTGATAGCCTTTCTAGTTGGACTTTAGTTAGTAAAATATTTATAAAACAGCACAGTAGCTTCATTTGAACCACACAAGTAAATTGGATCAGTGGCCTAAATGCAATGAATGGCACATATCAAGATGTCTAGAATGATGAGTTCCCCAAATTAGTAACTGACATGGTCAATATTAAAGGAAATTAATGTTGCTGAGAAGTGGCTCATCTCTTTTCATCAAAGACCTCTATCAATTCATAACAGTATTAGCCATTAGAGAAAATTAGTTGGAAAAAAAATCTAACCTGAAGGCACACAGGTGCAAATCTTAAGCAGATAAATAAAACCAACTAAACTGCATATGCACGTATGGGTATGTCCAAGCATATACACACTTCTCTGTGTGAGGCTGAATACCACCATCACTATGTACCTTCTACCATATAGGAAGCTCTATGCCTGTGTATATACCCTAGAGGTCAGACTAGCTCATGGGCTTTCCAGAAAAAAGTGAGACTTTAAATGACGCAAAACTTAGCCTTTCTTCAAAATAGAAGGTTTTAAATTAATAGCAAAGGAATGCAGTAACAATGGAAACTGTAAGAAGCCATCAAGTTAAATCTCAGAAAGGATGAGATCAACTTCATAACTGAAGGCTGCTGATGATTTCTTCTCTCTCTCCTTGAATAATCAAATGCAAATACCTTTTAGCAATGGCAGCATTCAAATCCCACAAAAAATCAAGTAGTGCACCGTTAAGGAGCACCTCCATTGGCACAAACTGTAAAACCTGCTGGGGTGCCTCAGTGTTAACCAAATCTCTCAACAATTCATTCACATTTTGCAGATACTGGAAAACTGGGTTTGGAAGATCCTGATAACCAACACAAAGCAGGACTGCACAAGTCTTCAGGGGCTCAGAGGATATGGGACAAGAAAATGTAATGAATCTAAAACAGCTGTGGAGTACAAAGATCAAACCAGCCATAAACCTTGTAAAACAAGAAAGTATAGGCAAAATCATAACATCTCCTGTATGTAGCTGCTGCAATGAATGTAGTACGCAGTCCAAAAATAACTGCTGGTAAGTGGGGTCTCCATCATGAAGCAATGAACAGCTAAAAGTCATGAGTGCAGCTGATTCCAAGAGTCGAACTTCCAGTGGTATGTGCATTTTGATATCATGGAGAGCTGGGAAACCCACTAGCAGGCACTTTATCTGAGTGCTAGGTTCTTCATCCTGATGTTCCTGAAGGCACTTGGTAAGGCTAAACAACTCAGAAAATATCAATTCTTCGAAAAAACGTGACAGGAACAACAATGCTGCAGTTTTGGCCTAAACTTAAGATCAAAATTCAAGGCTCCTCCTAATGACTTTTCAACTGCTTCATTAAGAGCCTTTAAAATCTCACCATCACAGAAAGGAGAACATTTTACCTTTGGCAGTTTCTTTCCCTGTAAAACCTGCCATAAGTGACACTCAAGATTGAAAGCTGTCCCTTCCAAAAGAGAACTTTGCCCAGGATGATATGTAGCATGTTCTTCAGCCCAACTGTTAAAGTACCCTTTGGCCACCTTATCTTTCCAAGAAAGGGTTTCCAGCATTTTCCTTTCATTATAGGTTTTAAAATATGTATTTCTCTGCCCAAACCATTTTGTATTTGTACTACAGCCAATATTAGACTTTTTCACTAGCCAGTTATTTCTGGAAAGAGGCTTTAATTGAAACTTTTTCATGAAATACTGAACAGCATAGTCCCTTAAGCTATTCAGCTTTGCTTGTTCCCCTTTTCCCATGCACTCAAACAGACGAATGTTCTCAGAAATAGTCTCTAGTTGGTATTTATGAAAGAACATGCAACATTCTTCATGTTTTCTAAGAAAAGATTCTGGAATCATGTGATGGGGAAAGAGAGCTTTCTTGGTCATTTCAGACCCAAAATTCAGCACCATCTTAGATAAAAGAGGATAGATTGTCTCTCTTCCCTTATAGTGGAGACATACCACATAGACTTCTGAGTTTCCTGCCTTGCTAGTGGCTGGTTTGAAAACATGAACTTGATCAAAAGAACAGTTTAGTAGGTACATAAGATTTATGGAACAATGTTCAAACAAAGTAAACATCTTCAGAACAAAAGAGCCACCATTTCCAAGAGTCATCAGAGCAGTGACAGCTTCACAGTAATGCAAACAAGAAACTAAAGCTTCCTGTTCACCTGGGTTTCCTTGGCAATCAAAACTTCCATCTGCAGTGATCAAGTGAATCGTACCCATACTGCTTATGAAATTCTGAAGTCCAGTCAGATATTTCAAGGTCATATATCACCAGTGTTATCTGGACCAAAGTACCAGCAGTGCAAGGTATTTGCAATAAGTCGGTCATCCATAATCATCGTAAGATTGTCATTTGCCTCATGGTAAGGATTCAGAGTATTAGCTACCCAATTCCAATCACAGGGGAATTGATGGGATTTTAAGTAGTGATTGAGACTAGCTATAAAAGCTCCAGGAGCTTCACAAAGGTGTAGAGAATTCAGTTTTCTATTCTGAAAAGCTTCATGTGGAATAAGTGAAAAGCTGCACAAAATTTCATGAAACTTACACCATGCTTGAGTACAAAGTTCAGCATTTACAGATTTTCTCACATGAGAAATTATTTTCCCAGCTTTGTTAGTGAAAGCCGTGTGTTCATGCCACTCATCCAATTTCTTATCACTCAGTAGGTTTTTCACTTCATTTAAGGAGTTCTTCAAATCAAGGAATGCACTGAATTCCGTGTGGTCACAGGTGAAAATCTCACTGGGATCTGGTAACTGCCACTCATTATTAAGTGGTTTGCCATAAGAAAAGTTCTTGGCAAAGAGTTCAAAAATGTCAGTAGGAACATCTGGGCTGAATGTCTCAGGACTTGAACTCAGTGGTTGCTTTCTGCACTTACTCATTTTCAAATCAAATTAAAATCTAGAAAAAGAAAACACACAATTAAGTGAATCAAATTTTATTAGTGACTGAAATCCAATCCACAGCAAACTGGATCACAATCATGACAAGTCATATAAAATAGGGAGATAATGTGAGTACAATTCATTACATACTGAGGCAATTTGGAATAAAGAAAGAATAAAAGCACTGATGTCCAATAAACCTAGGCTCAAATTCCAGTACTGTTATTTACAGCTTAGTAAAGTGGCCATGGGTAAATAACTTTACATCAGTTCTCCTTTAAAAACTTGAGGTATTATTTTTTAAGACAAAGATGAAATGCGTTAGCATACACGAAAGAACATTCATCAGTGAATGGCAGCTCCTATTACTAAAGTAACCCACCTGGTTCCTCCCCAAGTTCTGCACCCATGGCTGAGACCATCACCCACAGCAACCCAAACACATGCTTAGAGGAAGATTTATCCTTTTGCTCAAACTATTAACAAGTGACTTTTAGCTCTATTTTTTCACTCCCTCCAAATCTCACTTCCTTCCAGGAGACTCCAGCACCTGAACCCAGCATTGGTCCTGCTATGACCTCTCTGTCCCCACCCACTTAAACTCACCTATGAGGACTGCCAAATAAATATGTCCTCTGTCCAGGTTTGACTCCTGCTAAGTCATGCACTTTGGTGGTACTAAATCACCTTTACAGGCCACCCACCTGCACACACCCATCACCATACTACCTGTCAACTGTGGTGAACTTGACAGGTTAGCCTCTTGCTCAACACTGAAACTGACCTACAGTTCACCCTGGTGTGTCTCTAAACTTCAGATTCCTGCCTCATATGGTCGGTCAGACAGCTCCATATTTATATTATAAAATATTTTTATAGCCACAAAAACTTAATATACTTTGATAGAATAATTTTAAAATGAAGAAATATCCTTAATGAATATACAAATTACAAAGAGTCACTCTACATTCTGTGCTCTAATACTGTCTAAGAAACCAAAAACATCTGTCCACTGGAAACGGAAAGGAGTGCAAGAGAAGGAAGCAAGGCTTAACAGCTTAATGTTGGAAAAGTTCTAAATTCCAGCAGAGACAGCAATGAGTATTACATGATACTTGCTGGCACAGTGTTAATCAACAGGTGCTTCAATTCATGACTTCTGCGTTTATTTAGCATATTCAATACATTCTACATCAGTATGAAGATTAAAACAGGAGATAAAAGACGAGTGAGCACCACAATAAACAGTAACAGAAGAAGGCTGTATTCCTTAGCATTTACTTTGTACTCAAAATACTTTTTCATCCTCTTTTATTTTGTTTAAATTACTTACAAGTCTGTCTGTGCCATTCTGTGCTCAGTTGCTCAGTTGTGTCTGACTCTTTGCGACCCCATGGACTGTAGCCCACCAGGCTCCTTGTCCATGGGGATTCTCCAGGCAAGAATACTGGAGTGAGTTGCCATGCCCTCCTCCAGGGGATCGTTCAAATCCAGGGATTGAACCTAGGTCCCCTGCACTGCAAGCAAATTCTTTACTGTCTGAGCCACTAGGAAAGCCCACGAGCTTGCAAACTGAAGTAACAATTATCTTAGTCATTTCTGTTTGCCATGGTATATTTACCCCCAAATTGTGGATAACAGTCACAATTACCTATTAATGTATTTTTCTTACCTTAGATCTATTTTTTTAAACTGTTAGAATATTTAGACAAATTTCTGAAAGAAGGCAAAAAGGAAGCATTTTCACATTCACTAAAATTTTAATTAAAAGTAAATGCACGAGTACTACTACAAGTTATTCTATCCTAATTCACACTTTGCTTACTGGAAACTACAACTTTTAGATTTCAACTATATTCTATTTTGGAAAAAGTCTGACTTTAGTCATTAACTTCACATACCAATTTATGGCTCTAAGCAAGCTCTGAAATCTTAACCTAAGCTAATAAGTAATTACTTTCACAGGAGGGCAACTAAAGTGATTCAAACACTCCACTGTTCTTCCCACCTATACCTGTGGATCATGGACCAAAATTACATATTATATATTTATATATAAACTGTAGATCATGTTGAAAAATGTTCAGGTTGATAACACACAACTCATCCAAACATTGTTTCCGACTACCAAATTCCCAGAATCCAACTGCTTCTCACTCACTCCAGCTACCAACCTTCTGATTAGAAACACCTGTCAACTCTGAGCTACTGCCACAGCCTTCTCACTCCTCTCTTTGCTTCTACCCTCCGCCATTCTATTCTGAAACACACTCATTAGAGTAACTCTGAAAAACCTAAGTTAGATTGTATGGCTGCTCTGCTCAAAACTGTGCTGTCATGGCTCCCCGTTTCACTCAAAGTGAGTAAGTGCCAAAGCCTTTACAATAGCCTACAAGGCCCTTGAAGATGTCTGTTCTCCAGCCCCACTCCATGTCTAACCAACTTTCTCCTACTACCCCTTTTTCTCATTGTGTTCCAGCCCCACAGGCTCTCTTGCTGTTCACTTAAAGCCCAAACAGCAAGGGGAGTCTTTGGACAGTCAGTCCCTCCACCTGGAATGCTCTTCCCTTCCCTTATCTCCTTCAAGAATTTACAGAAGAGTCATTTTTTTCTATGAAGCCTACGTTGTCATTCTAATTTAAAATTGCATCTTCCATTAACAATGGAAGGTAAGAACTTTGCTGTTTTTTCCTATGACACTCTTCCTTCTAACATATGAAAGTGAAAGTGAAAAACTGAACGTGAAGTCACTCAGTCGTGTCCAACTCTTTGCGAAATTTTCCAGGAAAGAATACTGGAGTGGGTTACCATTTCCTTCTCCCGGGGATCTTCCCGACCCAGGAAATGAACCCGGGTCTCCAGCATTGCAGGCAGACGCTTTACCGTCTGAGCCACCATGGAATTTACTTATTTATGTTTACTATTTTTTATGTCTTCCCAAAACTACAACCTAAGCTACAATGGGCAGGGATCTTTGTTTTCTTTACTCACTTATTAAGAAGTTAGAACTATGCTCAGTACACAGAAAGCATTCAGTAAGCATTCATGGAATAACTAAAGGGATATCAGACTAGCCCAAAAGGCGTGCCTCTGATCAGGTTCTGAATATAAGTCTTAGCTAAGGACTTCAACGTCACTCTAGCACCTCACACAAAACAAAAACAAAAATGCATATGGTTTACGAGATACAAGGAAAAAGTTTTCAGTATGATCCTCTGTAAAAGGTTCCTCTGTCCCTCTTATGAAGCACTCCATAGAGCTTTGTGGCATCATCATTCCGCTACGAGGGTCAGTTTTATCATTGTTGTTTTGCAGAATTGAGTAGGAAGTCATATAACCCCTGCCCAAAGCCACGAAGGGAACACCCGCAAAATTCACCGGCCTAACACAAAGTTTCATTAATAGTTGTTACTCCTCCAGTTAACACTTGCAAAGGAATTTTAAGAAGAGGTGCCAACAGCTCACCTCCTCACAGCAACAGCAAAAATAATGCCTCGTGTGTATCCAGCGCCTTACTTTGCGCCAGGGGCACTCCAAACCTCGTTTCCTCTAGGTGGAAATGAGTCTCAAGTTCCATTAGAGCGGCCCAGCCCCTGACCCGGCCCAAGCCTCTGCCTAATCCAATGGAAAGTCGAAGGAAGACCCGGGTTCAGAAAGTGGGCCTGGATTACCTTCGCTCACGCCCACCTCAGTCCCCAGAGTCTAGGGGAGGCTGCGCTTCACTCGCTCTCCTCACTCAAGGAGGGCATTCTCCACTTCCACTCCCGGGGATGATTCCCAAGAGGGTCGCTACTTCAGGTCTTCCGAGCCCCTGGCACAGGAATGGGAGGTGGCGCGCCGGAAGGTCGAGAAGGAGGCAGGAGCGCCCCTAAGAACACGCAGACTCGAAGCACAACTCCAGTCCGCGCCCCCGCGAGACGCCGGCGGACGGAGGCCCAAAGGCCCTAACGCGCACACTGCGCGTGCGCCTCAAGGCTGAACTGGCGTCTTACGTCAACGTTACGCACGTCGGCGATGCTCGTAAGAGACCTCTGCTTTCTCGGTTTCGTTTCTCCGCTGGGTGCTGAAACTGGGAGGCGCCAGACTCCCGCCCAACGGCCGCTATGGCAACTGCGCGCTTAGACCAAGCGTCCTTTGGCCCCGCCCCCCGAAGGTGGAGGCGTGGAATGGGGCGAGGACAACCTGTCACAGACACGCTGGCCCCGCCCACCTGGGCCTGGCCGCCCGAGGCTCTCTCGCTTCGCGGTAGCGTTTAGCTCTTAGCACTGGCTGTTAAAACTGGTGCTCAGAAGAACAGGAGGTTAAAAAGCCAAACTAGGGAAACAACGAAAACACTGTTATCATAATATACATATATTTATAAACGAATAAGTCAACTTCCCCAGAGAAGGAAATGGCAACCCACTCCAGTACCCTTGCCTAGAAAAATCCCAAGGACAGAAGAGCCCGGTAGGCTACAGTCCATGGGGTCGCAAAGAGTCAGAGTGACTGAGCGACTTCACTTTCACTTTTCACTTTCACAAGACAACCTCAAAGAAAAATGGGAGAAGATTGAACAGGCCATTCAAAAAGCAAAATAACCGATAAGGATATAGTACAAAGCTATTTGGGCTTCCTGATAGCTCAGTTGGTAAAGAATTTGCCTGCAGTGCGGGAGACCTGGGTTCGATCCCTGGGTTGGGAAGATTCCCTGGAGAAAGGAAAGGCTACCCACTCCAGTATTCTGGCCTGGAGAATTCCATGGACTGTATAGCCCATAGGGTTGCAAAGAGTCAGTACACAACTGAGTGACTTTCACTTCACAAAGCTATTTGACTTTAAAAAGTAATAATTGTAAATAAGGTTTCTTTTCACTCAATTTAGCAAATAGATTAAAAGATCAGAAATGGCTATTGGTGAGAATATGGAGAAACAAGCTTACATATTTTGGGGCAGAGTGAAAATTGTTACTACCTTACAGAACACAAGGCCTTCCCTGGGGCTCAGCGGGTAAAGAATCTGCCTGCAATGCGGGAAACCCGGGGTTCAATCCCTGGGTTGGGAAGATGCCCTGGAGAAGGGAATGGCTACCCCCTCCAGTATTCTGGCCTGGAGAATTCCATAGACTGTACAGTCCACGGGGGAGCAAAGAGTTGGATATGACTGAGCGACTTTCACTTTTACAGAAGGCAAACTTTAAAATAACCTTGCACCTTAGCCCAGCAATTCCCACTCCTAGCAATTTAGCTTTAGAAAACAACTGGCACTCACTTTGGGAAAAAATGTTTATCATAGCATCTTAATAACATCAATAACAATACTGGAGCCTATTATACAAAGTGAAACAAGTCAGAAAGAGAAAAATAAACATTGTATGCTAACTGCAGCCATTAAATTAAAAGACGCTTACTCCTTGGAAGAAAAGTTATGAGCAACCTAGACAGTCTATTCAAAAGCAAAGACATTACTTTGCCGACTAAGGTCCGTCTAGTCAAGGCTATGGTTTTTCCTGTGGTCATGTATGGATTGAGAGTTGGACTGTGAGGAAGGCTGAGCGCAGAAGAATTGATGCTTTTGAACTGTGGTGTTGGAGAAGACTCTTGAGAGTCCCTTGGACTGCAAGGAAATCCAACCAGTCCATTCTGAAGGAGATCAACCCTGGGATTTGTTTGGAAGGACTGATGCTAAAGCTGAAGCTCCAGTACTTTGGCCACCTCAGGCGAAGAGTTGACTCATTGGAAAAGACCCTGATGCTGGGAGGGATTGAGGGCAGGAGGAGAAGGGGACGACAGAGGATGGGATGGCTGGATGGCATCACTGACTCAATGGACGTGAGTCTGAGTGAACTCCGGAAGTTGGTGATGGACAGGGAGGCCTGGCGTGCTGGGATTCATGGGGTCGCAAAGAGTCGGACACAACTGAGTGACTGAACTGAACTGAACGCATATATATGGGCTTCCCTGGTGGCTCAGGTGATAAAGGATCTGTCTGCAATGCAGGAGACTGGGTCCGATCTCTGAGTTGGGAAGATGCCCTGGAGAAGGGAATGGCAACCCACTCCAATATTCTTGCCTGGAGAATTCCATGGACAGAGGACCCTGGTGGGCTACAGTCCATGGGTCACAAAGAGTTGGTTACAGCTGAGCGACTAATACTACTATGCAGCCATTAATAGGTTATATATGCCAAAATTGTCATATGAAAATAGGAGAATATAGAACTATATATGGAGTTTGACCCATTTATGTCATATATGTGTGTGTGTGTGTGTGTGTGTGTGTGTGTACACATACAAATTTTGCAACTCTTCCAGTATATGCATCAGTGGAGAAAAGTCTTTTCAAAAAAAAGAAAAAAATCGTGGGGCTTCCCTGGTGGTCAAGTGGTTAATAACCCACCTGCCAATGTAGGAGACATGGGTTTGATCCTTGATCAGGGAAGGTCCCACATGCGACAGGGCAACTAAGACTGTGTGCCACAACTACCAAAGCCCACACACCTAGAGCCTGTGCTCTGCAAAAAGGGAAACCACTGCAGTGAGAAGCCCCTCTCAGCACAACTAGAGAAAGCCCTCACGCAGTAACAAAGACCCCATGCAGTCAAAAACAAACAAATACATAAATAATCTTCTAAAAAGGATGCTAGAATATCTATTTTATATGGAAAAGACTTTATCTGGACTCTTATTTCACATAATAAAAACAGATTTCATTTGGATTGTCAATCTATATTTTAAAGATCAAACAATAACTCTTAGCAGAAAATGTAAGAGAACATCTTCATGACCTTGAAATAGGCAAAACGTTTATAACAGGACAGAAAAGGCACTAATCATAACATATATATATATATATATATATATATATTCACATAAATTGACACTAAAATTAAGAATGTTTATTCATCATAAGACAGCACTGAGAGTGAAGGGGAAATATATATATATGTATATTTACCATACACATATGTGACAAAGGATTGCATCCAGAGTATATATCTCCTAAAACAAATGAGAAAAGATGTCCCATTAGGAAAATGGGCAAAAGACCAGAACAAAAACTTCAAAAAGATGATATCCAAAAGGTCAATAAACATAAATACATGCTCAACTCCATTAGTCATTGGAGAGATGTAAACCAAATCCATAATGAAACAGTTACACACTGACTAGCTAAAACAAAACACTGAAAATATAACTGTTGGAGAGTTTCATGGGCAACCAATGTAAAGCTGTTTGAAAGAAAAGATCTTCCAAGATCTTCCTAACTCACCAGTTGGTTGCCATTTTTAGAAAAATTTTCTAGATATAGTTTTATTCCAGAAAGTTCTCTTGAGCCCCTTCCCAATCAATCTCTCACCCCCAAGAAGCAAACATTGATCTGTTTTCTAACATTATATTTTAGTTTTGCCTATTCTAGATGTCATATAAATTTTATCATCATTACAGTCTGTAATTTTAGTTTCCAGCCCCTTTCCACTCACTGTAATTTTTTTTTTTAGTACTGTTGGGGAGGAAAACCCTTTATTTTACTAGTCTAGGATTCTTGGCTTGGGCTCTGTAACAAAAGATAATTAACAAGAGAAAAGCATATGAATTTATTAATGTTTTGCATGACAAGAGAGCTTGCACAAGGAAATGAGGATCTGAAAGACACTGTTTCTCACACTAGGTTTAAACTTGAGTGTTTTTATACTAGGTTTGATAAGAAGTAGAATGTCATGGGAAAGTGTGACAAATGAGTCTGAGCTAAGAATGAAAAAGCTGGCTTGCAACTCAACATTCAAAAAACTAAGATCATGGCATCTGTTCCCATCACTTCATGGCAAATAGATGGGGGAAAGTGGAAGCAGTGACAGCTTTTATTTTCTTGGGCTGTGATTTCCAAAATCACTGTGGACAGTGACTGCAGCCATGAAATTAAAAGACACTCGCTCCTTGGAAGAAAAACTATGACAAGCCTAGAAAGAGTATTCATCACTGTGCCAAGAAAGGTCTGTATAGTCAAAGCAATGGTTTTCCCAGTAATCATGTATGGATGTGAGAGTTGGACCATAAAGATAGGCTGAGCACTGAAAAACATGCTTTCAAACCGTGGTGATGGAGAAGACTCTGGAGTAGTCCCTCTACTAAGAGACTGAACCAGTCAATCCTAAAGGAGATCAACCCTGAATATTCATTGGAAAGACTGATGCTGTATCTCCAATAATTTGGCCACCTGATGCAGGGAGCTGACTCATTGGTAAAGACCCTGATGCTGGGAAAGATTGAAAGCAAAGGGGGAAGGGGTGGTGGCGAGGATGAGATGGTTAGATAGCATCACTGACTCAATGGACATGAATTTGAGCAAACTCCAAGAGATAGTGGAGGACAGAAGAGCCTGACGTGCTGTGGTCCATGGGGTCATATATAGTTGGACATGAGTTAACAACTGAACAACAACAAGAGTAGTAAACTGGAGAAAACTTAACAAGGTATGTTTATCCAGATTCCTCTTGGAGTCCTCCCATCTTTGGAGTGAAGGATGTTTCTTTCTTCTAGGTACAGGGAGGGCATCTCTCACCCAAGGTTCTTATAACCTGCTTCAGAGCAAGGCAGAGTCTTTCCTGTGCCTACCACTTCTTACATTCCTTTAGCTTAAAATATTCAATATGCCAAGGCACCCTATTTAGAGGTAGTATGTTCTGAACCCTAACTATATTCATCCATGTTGTCTTCTTTATCTGTAGTTTGTTCCTTTTTATTAAGTAGTATGCCATTGTATGGATAGAATACAGTTTAATATATTATTCTTCTACTGATCGATGTATGAGTTTTATTCCCAGTTTGGGGCTATTATGAATAAACCTGTTGTTAAGCATTCCAGTGGGGCTTCCCTGGTGGCTCAATGGTAAAGAATCTGTGCCAATGCAGGAGACATGGGTTCAATCCCTGGGTTAGGACGATCTTCTGGAAAAGAAAGCAGCAACCCACTCCAGTATTCTTACCTGGGAAATTGCATGGACAGAGGACCCTGGTGGGCTAGTCCATGAGGTCACAAAAGAGTCACACGACTTAGTGACCAAACAACAACAAAGCATTCCAGTAAGGTTTTTCTGTGAGCATATGATGCTAAAGCTGAAACTCCAACACTTTGGCCACTTCATGCAAAGAGTTTAGGGCTTCCCTGGTGGCTCAGAGGTTAAAGCGTCTGCCTCCAATGCAGGAGACCCGGGTTCGATCCCTGGGTCGGGAAGATCCCCTGGAGAAGGAAATGGCAATCCACTCCAGTATTCTTACCTGGAGAATCCCATGGACGGAGAAGCCTAGTAAGTTACAGTCCATGGGGTCGCAAAGAGTTGGATACGACTGAGCGACTTCACCTTCACCATGCGAAGAGTTGATTCACTGGAAAAGACCCTGATGCTGGGAGGGATTGGGGGCAGGAGGAGAAGGGGACAACAGAGGATGAGATGGCTGGATGGCATCACCGACTCAATGGGCATGAGTTTGAGTGAATTCCAGGAGTTGGTGACGGACAGGGAGGCCTGGCGTGCTGCAATTCATGGGGTCGCAAAGAGTCGGACATGACTGAGCGACTGAACTGAACTGAACTGATTTTCTGTACTCTTGGGTAATACCTTTGAGTAAGTATCTAGCCATGATATGGCTGGGTCATGAAGCAGATCAGGATTTCTCAACCTCAGCATTATTGTCATTTTGAGAATCACTGAGGAAGATGTAAGTCTAACTCTTTAAGAAACCCTCAAAGAGTTTTCCAAATAGCTTGCACTATCTTATATCTCTACCCACAGTATGTAAGCATTCTGGTTTCTTCACATCCTTACCAACTTTCAGTGCTGTGAATCTTTTTTATTTTAACTACTGCTGGGAGTTGGTTGCTTTTTCCATCTGATTCTTAGTAAATATTAACTAAAAGCTATGGCTATTGCTTTTTCACGGGACCAAAGACTAGACAAAGGATATGTAATCCCTTAAACACAATCACCAAGTTCCTCAAGGTTTATAAATATCAGAAACATTCCAAACAAAAACACTTATAGTGAGTCTGTTTTTACTAAAATAATCACAACATTAACCTTTTTTGAGTACATAATATGTGCTAACCCCTGAAAATTGCCGTTTTTCACTTACTCTTCTCAACAGCTCTATGAGGTCAATATATGTATCATCTCCATTTTATAAACAGAAATCAAGGACCAGAGTGGTTAAGAAATTTGCTGAAGGTCGTGCAATCAATTAGTAGTTGAGTCAAGGTTTGGACCTACGTCGGCTGACTCCAAGGCCAATCTGTTCCAGGGAGGATTCCTAGAAATTGTCTCCAATAATTTAAAAACCACTTTACAGTCCACATTCATGGCCAGAAATGCTTATAGTAGGCCAGTAATTTTTTTAAAAAATGAGTTTTATTCATTTTGTCCTAAAAGCAGGAAGATGGACTGTTGCAAATTTGGAGAGAATAGATGAAGTGTTACAAATGAATTAAATTAATATTTTAAACTTTAAAGAATTCAAAGAAAATCACCAGGCCCTGTACTAATTTGCACATTTATATTTAAATGCACAGTTATGTGAATGCACTTAGTATCAAATTTTTAAAATATATTTTAATGATCATACACAGTGTCTGAGTGCAAGCGGGTACAGTTGGTTATTCTTTCCAGTTCCTAAGAGTTCTTTATGTCTTCAATTGGCATGATACAACATAAGTAGCATGTTGAACAAGAATTAAAACAACTGGCTCCCCAGCCTCTACTCTGATTATAATTCTCTGTCAAAGCAAACAAAACATAAACTGCTTCTGTGATCATTTATCACAATTGACTTGCTGAGTCTCTAATTACATCCTCAGATTCTGTGAGGCGACAATGTACAAACCGTGGTTCCAAAACCCCAGAGGGAGTTTTCTGGGGTAATAGAAATGCTCTGTATCTTGATAGGGGATTTAGGTTAAAAGGTATATGTGTTTGTCAAAAGTCATCAAATGGTACAATTCAGATTAGCATTCCACTAAATAAAAATTTTGCTTTATAAAAAAGAGTCATATACAGATATTGAGCTTTATGTTAACCATTTGCATGCTGAAGTGTTTAGGGGAGAAGTATATTATATCTGCACCTTACTTTGAAATGTACTACACAGAAGATTAATTGGTGGATGAATAGAAGGATGGATCAATGATAAACTGAGTATAGCAAAATGTTCACAGCTGTAAAATCTAGGTAGTGGACACATAATTCTTTCAGCTTTTCTCTATTAAAATTTTTCATAATAAAATATTGAGGGAAATAGAGATTTGTATCACAAAAGACAAAAATGGCATCTCTTTCCATTAAAAAACAAATAGAGGAACCTCCCTGGTAGTCCGGGCTTCCCTGTTGGCTCAGACAGTAAAGAATCTGCCTGCAATGCAGGAGACCTGGGTTCGATCCCTGGGTTAGGAAGTTCACCTGGAAGAGAGCATGGCAACCTACTCCAGTATTCTTGCCTGGAGAATCCCCATGGACAGAGGATCCTGGAGGGCTACAGTCCATGAGATCACACAGAGTCAGACACGATTGTGTGAATAAGCACAGCACAGCACCCTGGTGGTCCAGCAGCTAAGATCCATGCTCCCAACGCAGGGGGCCCAGGTCTGATCCCAGGACAGAGAATTAGATCCACATTCCATAACTAAGAGTTCAAATGTCCCAACTAAATATTTTTCCTATTGCAACTAGACATCCCTCATGCCACAATGAAAATCAAAGATTGTGCATGTCACAACTGAGACCCAGTGCAGCCAAATAAATATTTTTATACTAAAATAAATATGTATATATATTAAAATAAACATGTTTTCAAGCCAGGCTTCAATAATATGTGAACCGTGAACTACCAGATGTTCAAGCTGGTTTTAGAAAAGGCAGAGGAACCAGAGATCAAATTGCCAACATCCGCTGGATCATGGAAAAAGCAAGAGAGTTCCAGAAAAACATCTATTTCTGCTTTATTGACTATGCCAAAGCCTTTGACTGTGTGGATCACAGTAAACTGTGGAAAATTCTGAAAGAGATGGGAATACCAGACCACCTGACCTGCCTCTTGAGAAACCTATATGCAGGTCAGGAAGCAACAGTTAGAAGTGGACATGGAACAACAGACTGGTTCCAAATAGGAAAAGGAGTACGTCAAGGCTGTATATTGTCACCCTGCTTATTTAACTCTATGCAGATTACATCATGAGAAATGCTGGACTGGAGGAAGCACAAGCTGGAATCAAGATTGCCAGGAGAAATATCAATAACCTCAGATATGCAGATGACACCACCCTAATGGCAGAAAGTGAAGAGGAACTAAAAAGCCTCTTGATGAAAGTGAAAGGGGAGAATGAAAAGTTGACTTAAAGTTCAACCTTCAAAAAAGTAAGATCATGGCATCTGGTCCCATCACTTCATGGGAAATAGATGGGGAAACAGTGGAAACAGTGTCAGACTTCATTTTTTTGGGCTCCAAAATCACTGCAGATGGTGACTGCAGCCATGAAATTAAAAGACGCTTACTCCTTGGAAGGAAAGTTATGACCAACCTAGACAGTATATTAAAAAGCAGAGACATTACTTTGCCAACAAAGTTCCATCTAGTCAAGGCTATGGTTTTTCCAGTGGTCACGTATGGATGTGAGAGTTGGAATATAAGGAAAGTAGATGCTGAAGTGTGATGCTTTTGAATTGTGGTGTTGGAAAAGACTCTGAGAGTCCCATGGACTGCAAGGAGATCCACCCAGTCCATCCTAAAGGCAATCAGTCCTGAATATTCATTGGAAGGATTGATGTTGAAGCTGAAACTCCAATACTTTGGCCACCTGATGTGAAGAGCTGACTCATTTGAAAAGACCCTAATGCTGGGAAAGATTGAAGGCGGGATGAGAAGGGGATGACAGAGGATGAAATGGTTGGATGGCATCACTGACTCAATGGACATGAGTTTGGATAAACTCCAGGAGTTGGTGATGGACAGGGAGGCCTGGCATGCTGCAGTCCATGGGGTTGCAAAGAGTCAGACACGACTGAGTGACTGAACTGAACTGAAATAAGCAGGAAGTGGAAGGGAAAAGAGACTTTAATTTTTTCCTTAAAAGGCTGCTATTATTTGGGTAGAGAAAGTACCAGCCTAGATCAGGAAAATAACACAGGTGGAAAAACAGGCAAGAGAAAGGATAATTGCTCAAAAGGGATAGAAACTTAATAAGATTAAAATGCTATATAGGTTGTGTCTTAGTCACTTTAGGCTGCTATAACAAATACCCTACACTAGGTATCTTAAACAACAGAACTTTGTTTCTCATAGTACTGGAGGCAGGAATCTGAAATCCAGGTGTGGGAAGACTGGTTCCTGGTGAGGGCTCTCTTCCTGGCTTGCAGAAGGCTGCCTTCTCACTGCGTCCTCACAAGACACAGAGTAAGTCAGCTTTCTGGTCTCTTCATACAAGGGCACTAATCCCATCATGAGGATCCCCACCCATGAACTCATCTGAACCTAGTGTTAGGTGCTCAGTCCTGTCCCTAAACCTAATTACCTCCCAAAGGCCCCATCTCCAAACAGTATCACATTGAGGGGAAGGGCTTCAAAATATGAATTTTGTGGGAATACAATTCAATCCACAGCAGGCAATGAAGAACCAGAGTATAGAGAGCCATGGACACCAAGCTGAGGTGCCAGAATTGCAGCAACTAGAAATGGTCAAGAAGAAAAGAAATGACTGTTTGGTACTTAGAGAGTAAGGGATGATAGAGGAATAGCCAAGCAGAAATATCTTGGCAAGAGTTTGAAATCAATGCGTGACTGAAGTTCAGGTGAGAAAATTAATCTGAGGTTAACTCTCAAGCTTGTGAATTAAGTAAGTACTTTGTTATTATTTATTATTAACAATCATTGTGATACTTAACTTAGAAGTGAGATCAATACCAAAAGTTATTAAAGCACTAACCCCGGGGATTCTTACTGTTAATTGCTCACCTAACACTGTCCCTACTTGGGCTCAATATGGCTTTTCTTTTTGAATGGTTAAGCCTTTATCAGCTCTACCATCTGAGTGTCTAGGTTAAAATCTTCACAAACTAGCTTTGCGACTTGGGGCAAGGAAGATCTCCAGGGTCACACTGAGGATTAGCAAATGAATATAAAGCACTTAGTGTAGGTTTTTGCACTTAGTATCTGATAAATGTTAGCTGCTCCTGGAAGGGGTGGGGGGAAATCTATTTTCTGGAAGATAGGGTGCAGACCTTCCTTTTAGAATTTTCCTTCTTTCACTATTTCTTTTTACATTCAAAACCCATAACAGAGCAGGAGAGGAAAAGAGGGAGGGAGACGAAGGAAGGGAAAATGAAAACCGAGAAGACAATTGAGACCAAATTATTTCATATCTGTCACTGAGAAGCTGTCAAATGTATTCACTGTCTTTAACAATTTGGGCAAGTTTCAAAGAATGGAAAGAGGACCAGCTTTGCAAAATGAATGAACATACAGATCCGCATGGCTGCTGCTCAAAAACACAGAGGAGAATGATAAAGGCAAGTGGCAGAAGTTTTATACTGCCTTACCATTGCATAATGTTTAAAAGCACATGAAAAAATTCTGCTTCATGTTTATTGATACAAATGTAGGAAAAATATAAAACCACAGAGGAGAATGCATACTCTAACTTCCAGAGAGTGGTAAGCTCTGGGAAGACAGAAGGGATGAGAAGAGGCATAAAAGGGACCTCAGCTGTATCCACAATGTTTTTACTCTTATTATTAAGTTCTGAAGCAGCGGCAAAATTCTAGCACTTTAAAAACATCTAAGTAGGGGATACATGGGTGTTATATTATTCTCTTTACTTCTTTGAACGTTTGAAATATTTCCCAAAACTTTTAAGCATAAAAAAAGAGGACAATCTGCCTCATTCTTAAATCCATTCAAACTCCCACACACTGTAGAAATCCATTTGCTCAATGAAATCATATGTATGGATGATTTTCAGGAATGAGTATGTATCTCAGATTCAATTTGAGAAGAGTATAATGAATTTATTAAAATAGGTTATGTTTGGGGTGGGAGGTGGGAGGGGGTTCAGGATTGGGAACTCATGTACACCCGTGGCGGATTCATGTCAATATATGACAAAACCAATACAGTATTGTAAAGTAAAATAAAGTAAAAATAAAATTAAAAAAAATAAAATAAAATAGGTTATGTTTTATGTTAGGTTTACATTATCAAAATAGATTTCAATTCTGATATCTGGGTTGAATTGCACATATTACCGTATTATCGAGCCTTTCTTGCATTTTATTTTACTAACAGTTGATAGTAACACCACATTACAATTTGGGGGTGCTTTGTAATTAACACATCGATTGTGTATACTTTAAGATCGCCCTGGGTTTCATCATGGGGGCAAATGCTGATTGATGGTGCCTGCTCTGAACACTGTGTTGAGTCAGTCGTGAAACCACATCTGGGCCCTGCTGGACTGGCAGTGATCAGCTAGGCAGGGCAGGGTGGTAGAATCGGGGAGCCCTGTGTGTCCCACTGGTACTGCTGACACTTTCCTGATTCTCCTTCTGCCTCTCTCACTGCTCCTTCTCTGTTTCCCTTCACCTACTCTTTCTATCTTGGTGCTTCCAAGTACTCATCCTCCTTCATTCCCCTCGATCTCCCCTCAGCCTGCAAGAATCCTTGGCTGATTTCATCTTCATCCACAGCAACCCTCCATGCCGATGAGTCCTCCTCTTCTGCTTTCCTACGAAGCCTTCCCAGATCCATCTGGGCCAGGTGAGACGCCTCCCTTCATCCCCATGGCACGCACAGAGCATTTATCTCTAAGTATGCCAGCTATTTGCTTACCCATCTATCTCCACTATTGGGCTTTGAAAGAACAAGGCTGGGTCTTATTGATCTCTCCCTCCCAGCTTCTGGCACATAGTGAGCAATCGATAAATGTTTGTTAAATAAAAGAACAATTTAATGAATGGTGTCCTTACTTTTCAGAAAAGGAAACAGACTCAGAAGTCGGGGTTTTCTCAAGGTTATCCTTCCTCCAAAACATCCCCATCTTTCCTCTAGAACAGAGGTTGACATTTTCTGTAAAAAGGCCAGATAGTAAATATTTTCAGCCTTGTGGGCCATAAGGCCCCTGTCACAACCATTTAACTCTGATGTTACAGCTGGAAAGCAACCAGAGACAGAGCTGTACTGAAATACATTTGTTCCACAAGCAGGCAGTGGGCCAGATCTGGCCCATGCGCCATCGGTTGGGGACCTTGCTGTAGAAGATGGTAAACAGACGCTCCTATGTGTCTAGTTCCTTCACTAGACATCCTCTGTCTCATCCCGAATCCCAGCATCCTAATTCCACTTCCACAGTCCCTGCTGGAGTCACATGAACAATCCCTTCACATCTCCAAGCGCAGGAGCCGAGGAAGGCTCATGAGAGAACCAACTGCAAAGCTGAGACCAGAAAGGAGGCAAGGAGTTTGTTGACAATGACTCTCAGGAGACCTAGAGGAATCCAAGACCAACTGATCCACAACCTTCTTGATCATTCAATTTGAATCCCCTTTCAGTTCATTTCAGTTGTTCAGTCATGACTCTGTGACCCCATGGACTGCAGCACGCCCGGCTTCCCTGTACATCACAAACTCCCAGAGCTTGCTCAAACTTATGCCCATCAAGTCGGTGATGCCATCCAACCATCTCATCCTCTGTCATCCCTTTCTCCTCCTGCCTTCAATCTTGCCCAGCATCTACTCATTGAAACTATGAGCCATGCAGTGTAGGGCCACCCAAGTTGGACAGGTCATAGTGGAGAGTTCTGACAAAACATGGTCCTCTGGAGGAGGGAATGGCAAACCACTTCAGTATTCTTGCCTTGAGAACCCTATGAACAGTATGAAAAGGCAAAAAGATATGATACTGAAAAATGAACTCCCCAGGTCGGTAGGTGCCCAATATGCTACTGGAGAAGAGTGGAGAAATAACTCCAGAAAGAATGAAGAGACAGAGCCAAAGCGAAAACAACACCCACCTGTGGATGTGACTGGTGATGGAAGTCAAGATTGATGTTGAATCCCCTCAACATTTTGAAAAGAAAAGAGGTTACAGTTCTTGGGTTCAGGAGACAAAGAAGAATATGGAACAAACTCCCTTCTATTTTCCTGATTCCCTTTCTGTGTTTCCAAATGACTAGTCTTTTTCTTTTCCAGAGACTTTGGACTTCTCCCATTCTTCTCGTATTTCCTACCCTATCATCACAGGAGATGACCTTACCTCCTCCCTCACAAAGGAAACAGAAGCCATCAGGAGAGAACTCCTTCAGAATCCTGCCACTCATCCCAAACTTGTCTGCACCTGCTCTCTGGTCTTCCTGTCATAATTCAATAGAAGTCGAAGACTAACCCCTCCTTCTGTTCTCTGTGTCCCAGGTCTTTCCACCTTATCAGGGGACCAGATTCGATCCGTCATTTCCCTATCCTGTATCTCTTGCTGAACTGCATGCCATAGTCACAGAGGAGCCTCCCCCCCACCCTCTCTCTTGCTTCCATCAATATTTACATATGCATGTCTCTACCATCTTGAAAGTAAGTCTCTCATACTCATGTTTTGCTTCAATCATTGACCTATCTCTCCACTACCTCCTTCATGGCCAAAGTTCTTGAAAGAGTTGTATGCTCGTGGCTTTCACGTCATCACCTCCCAGTAATTCTTCAGCTCATGAAAAATGTTTCTCCTCTTTCATATCCCTTAAAGTCTCTCACTGAAGATCTGAAAAACCTCCTTTATTGCTACATCCAACCTGGACTTCTTTGCCCTTAGAAAGTGAAGTCGCTCAGTCATGTCCAACTCTTTGCAACCCCATGGACTGTAGCCTATCAGGCTCCTCTGTCCATGGGATTTTTCAGGCAGTAGTACTGGAGTGGATTGCCATTTCCTTCTCCAGGGGATCTTCCTGACCCAGGGATGGAACTCAGGTCTCCCGCATTATAGACAGATGCTTTACCGTCTGAGCCACCAGGGAAGTCCTTTACTGAATTCCTGGCACTATTCAACCCTGTGGACTTCCTTCTTTGAACATTCTCTTCCTGTGACTTTGGTGACAACACAACCTCCTGGTTTTCCTCCTATGCTTCTTCTTCCTTCAACTTCTCTGTGGGCTCCATTACCTCCGGCTATGCATTACATGTAGGTGTCCAGAGTTCTCCTGTAAGCCTTCCACTCCTCTCAGTCTGCATGCCCTGTTCAGATGGCTCATTGATCTCCAGGCAATCCTTAAATAAGCTCATGAGTGTTTGAGTTACTTCTTCAACCCAGAGCTTACTGCTGAGGCTACAGCCAGCTGGCCAACTGCTTAACAGAATTAGAATTGTCCCTCTTCTCTTCTATTTACCACATGCAGTCCCATCTTAAAAAGCATTATCCTTGGAGCATAGGGGATTTTTTTTTTTTTTACAGCTGTGAAACTATTCTGTAAGATACTATAATGACACAAGACATGATGCATGTCAAAACCCATGGAATTGTTTGACACAAAGAATTAACCCTAATATAGAGACCTTAGTTAATAATACTGTACCAATATTGGCTCAGTTGTAGCAAATATACCACACTAATGCAAGATGTTAATAAGAGAGGAAACCCTGAGAAGGGGGGAGAGAGAACTCTGTACTACTTGCTCAATCTTCAGTAAACCTAAACTACCTTAAAAAGAAATAAAATCCGTTAATTAAAAAAAGCATTATCTTGACCCCACCATCCCAACCAGTTACCTCCTCTTTGCTTCGCCTCAAATACAAAGCATCTCTTGAAAACTGTCTCTTAAATTCTCTCCAATCAAGCTTTCAACTATACAACTCCACTGAAACAGCTCTTGTTAAGGTCACTTGTGACTCCTGCATTGCCAAAGGCGGGGGACAATTTTCAAGTCTCATCTTATTCTGATCGCTCAGCTACACATGACACAGTTAATCACCTACTTTTCCTGGATACCCACCCTTCCCTTGGCTTTCCTGACACCACCACCTCCTGGTTTACCTCCTTCCTCACTGACTCTCATGCCTAGTCTTCTTTGTTCATTTCTCCTTTCTCTTGATTCTTAACACTGAGATTAATCACAGCTCATTCCTTGACTGTCTCCACATGAATTCCCTGGGTGATCTCATCCAATCTCAAGCCATAAATAGCACCTCTACCTCTATGATTCCTAGATCTGTATCTCCAACCTAGATCTCTCGTCCAACCTTTAGTCTCTTATATACAAACTACCCACTCAATACCTCCATGTTAGGCATCTCAGATTTCACCGAGATCCAATTCCAGTCCCAAACACCTCTGCTTCCCAGAGCCTTCCCCATGTCAATCGACGGGAATGCACTCTTGCAGTTGAACAGGCCCAAACCTTGGTGTCATCATATAAAAGCTGATTCATTTCCTTTTACTATGCTTTCTCCATTTGTATCTTTTTATCATGGTTCCAAGAGTTGTTTGTTTGTTTTTTTTCTCAAGAGGGCACCTAGGTGCGAAGTTTGAGCAAGCTTAAAACTGTCTCCTCTATTCTCAAAGGACATGTAGATTTTCTTTCCCTCGGGAGCTTACAGAATTTACTCCATACCTGGTAACTAGTGTCGTGTTAGTTCTTCTCTCCTGACCTCTCCATTCATTTTGTGGTTTGTTAATTTCACTACTGAAGTAGGTGGGTTTTGTTTTGTTTTGTTTTAAGCCTTGTCTTACTGAATCCCTGTTCTTATTAATTTCCTTTGTAGACTTTTTTCCCGGGGGGGGGGGGGCAGTCTTTCATCAGTTTTATCCCTTTTTTTCT
>SJXQ01007582.1:52563-89900 GCA_006408695.1 Aepyceros melampus | reverse complement strand
CCGGGGGGGGGGGGGCAGTCTTTTATCTGTTTTATGCCTTCTGTGCTGTTACTATCTAAATCAGGGGATGGTGGGAATTCTCAAGGTTTCCCTATGTATCACTCTCTGGGGGAAAGGGTGGTATAGGGGCTGCACTAAGTCACACCAAAATCTGCTTTTCTTTTTGTTGGATACTTTTCAGTTTATAGCATGAGGATAAGCTCTTTCCCTGTTTGGTCATTGCTGGTAATTATTTTTAACTGGCTTATTTCATTGAGTGATTCTGGAAGCAAAAAAGCAGTGTTTTTTCTATCGTGAGGAGGCTGGTTATCTCGCTCTACCATCCTTGGGGACAAGGTTGGGTGGGGGAGGAGACGAAATGTGATGAACGCAGCAGACGCCAGCCTGGTGGCAGTGGCAGGCCGTTTCAATCTTGGTATGTTTTTTCAAAGGGTATCTGACTACCACACCTCTCATTCATTCTTTCTTCTGTTCTGTGTTTGCTCAGCCAGGACTACTGTCACCCTTAACACAGAAAGGGATTCTGTGGTACTTGGCAGAAAAGAGTGGGGACAGCAGAAGTGGGTGAGCCAAGCTGCTCCCCACTCAGCAGCCGGCTCAGGAAGGAAAGCAGTGCAGCAGGGTGAGGGAGTGGAGATGAGAGGAGGCAGGCTGAGCCCCAGACACTGTAATAAACCCGCAGCGTGGCAGAAGGAGATACGTGGGGAAGCTGGGCTTGGGCAGTGGTCTTGGGATGGAGTAGGGGGGAACGGAGGTGACATGGGTGGGAGATCTGACAACCTGACATCTCCCACCACCACACAAAGTCCACAGCTGCCGGTGGGAGAAAAACAGCATCCCCAAGGAGTAACGAAAACACGGCAACTGAGCACTGGAGCCTGGAATTAATGAGCAAATCCCATCAAACCTTTGACACAACGGGCTTTGGCTTCAGAAGGCAGAAACCTTTTAAGCACCAACGATCATCCCCCTGCTCTTCATCTTTGGGCTCCGTCTCGGTGATGGAGTGCCACCTGCCTAGTGCCCTGGCATTTCCATGCACAAAATAATTGGTTGCAGAAGGTTGCTGGATGCCTTTGTGGGAAGGAAGCTGCAAAAACAAATTCTATCAACTCAAATATTTTTTGATATTTTGGAATTGGAGAGCACGAATTCTGTAACTTAACTTCTCCACTATATGAAATTGTTCTTTACCAGGAAACCGAAAAGAGTAAAAGGAAAACAGTCCTCCTTATTACCAGTTAAAAAGCTATTTGCTTTAAAGAGATTTTTGGGTATTTTATGTTCCTCTCTATAACATTCCTGTAAAGGGCACAGAATTCTCCACTTCTCTGAAGAAACTGAGGCAACCCAAGAGCACAGAGTTAGCAGAGCTGTGAAAGCTCAATAATAGCAGCTAAACTTGGCTGATATTGCCAATATTATATAACTAAACTTGGTGCTTGCACTGAGTTACTCATTTAGCCCTCCCAACAACCATATTACTGTTATGTCATTTCTACAGAAGAGAATGCGACTTGAACAGGTTCGACAGCTTGTACAAAACCACACAGCTGACTCATGGTGAAGTTAAGACAAGACATGAACCTAACTGACCTCAGAGCCCCTCCAGTCACCACGTTCCTGGCTGGTTATCTACCACTGCATAACAGACTAGTCCAAAATGTAGTCGCTTTAGGGTGGAACTTCTGGAACGGTGGAGTAAAATTTAACAGCTAAACACAACATCTATTATCTTACAGTTTCTATGGGTGGGGAATCTCAGCATAGCTGAGTGCCTCTGGCTCTGGCTCCCTCACAAAGCTATAATCAAGGGGTCAGCTGGGACTGTAGTCATCTCAAGGGAAAGGGAATGGGAAAGGATCTGCTTCCAAGCTCACTCCCAGGGTTGCTGGCAGGATTTGGTTCCTTGCTGGCACTTGACCAGATGGCATCCTCAGTTCCTTGCCCCATGAATCCCTCCACAGAGCACAACATGGCAGCTTGCTATACTAGAGCAAATAAAGCAAGAACCAGAGAGAAAGAGTCTGGGCAAGATGAAAGTGCCAGTCTTCTGCAACCTAATTTGGGCAGTCTGTTCACTTTAGAAGCAGTAGTCACCAGATCCAGTTCACATTCCAGAGGAGGGGATCACACAGAAGATAATTCCTGTGAATGCCAATAGTCACAATAATCACTGAGAGCCATCTCAGACGCCACCTAGCACCGTGTCCTTCTCCACTAACTGCCTACCCCATCACTCACAGGGGCCGGCAAGATGGTAAGATTACATAATGTGACTGGGACCCCCTAGCCACCATCCAGAGATGCACCTAACCCAAACCTGGCCAATTAGATACTTTCCCTCAGGAATTCAGAATTATGATTCAGAGACTCTGATTAGTTTCTACTAGAGCCTTGAAATGGACAGAAATAGGAGCTATGAGATAGCCATCCTTTGCTATGTCAAAAATAAGCAAAGAGCCCCATATGGGTATGGGGGGGGGGTGTGGAGAGGAAGAAACCGAGAGATAGACAGACAGACAGACATGCAATGCTTCCTGGATTTGGAGAGGTACAATAAAAACCTTAGGCTTCTGTCACTTGTAACCAGGGGTGATAGTCATAATATTTAACCACTGATAAGGCCCAAATGTCAACTAATCCAGGGGGAACACACCATAAACATCTGGAACAGCCCCACTGCTGGACTCTGGTTGCCCAACAGGTCTTTCCCACCCACCCACACTGCTGCCCTCCGGGAGTGAAGCTGCAGGAAGGTGTGACCCAAGAACCTCAGGATCACCCGAGAGGGAGTCGCACGGCAGCCTAGCACAAACTTTGGTGTGATCACAGATTTCCTCTGTAGCCCACTGGGGAGTCAGTATCTCTTCCAGACAACTCACAGATAAATGTTTGTGATAATGTCAAGTGCATTCACTGTGATTCTTGGAATAACACACACAAGTGGCCTACAGACAGAGAGCCTCCATCTGATCTGTGTGAGGAGGGGCTAGACTCACTAGTGGGTAACGGGATTTGAGGAACTTGCCCCTCCCTCTAAAACAGGACCCTGGAGCTCCCTGATACACTCCAGGGATCAGGAACCCCTAGACTGTTATCAGCAGTACTGTGGATATTCACAGGCATGTACGTAACATCAGATACTCCAATTACATGAGGAAGACAAAATGCAAGAAGCCAAGCTTTTAGCAAAAGGGTCAGTTTTATTCTGATTATTTTTTAAATTAAATCAACTGAGAGTCAACAGAATCAGTGAGTGCTCATGCAGCCTGATTCTGCTCAGGAAAAAGGAGTAGACACAGCATTCCTCCCTCTAGACTGGGAAGACTTTCTACCTTGACTGCTCATCACCGCCCCCCACCCCACCAGGAGAGATGAGCTTTCTTTCTCCATCAGGAATAAACGTCAGTGAATGCCATCTGAAAGCCAGTGAGGAATTGATCATGGCAGGAAGTTTTGTCCTGACGTTAAACCAAAATCTGATTTCCTTTTGAGATATCCTGCTGAGTTAAACTTTTACATGAGAGCTCATATAATCATGATTTTTTTCCTACATCATATATTATGGATAATTGCTTTGCTTCCTTGGTCAATGAAATATGAGGTAAATTGTTATAATTTTCAACAAAGATAGATTTATGCCCCTGTCTCACAACTCAGCATGGTGTGCACATTTCTTCCTTAAAAATAATAAGGTATACTTCGATGCACTGAAGTAGAGATCAATATTCATAATTACAAGTCACAGCTCACAATACAAATTTTCTTTGAATCAGGAATTTCCCCCTAGATTCCCTTTTGCTTAAGGTATGTTACTTTTATAATTAAAAAGGGGAGGGAACATATATGTAATCATAATTTTCTTATCAAAGCTTTAAATGAATCAATTGCAAAATCCTGCCTATGTTACCCACTGGACCTGCAGCAACCACAGGGTTCTATGTAGAGATGTCCTCTGGAGATTAAATTCACCAGTACCAGGAGAACTGCCGGGACTTCCCTGGTGGTCCAATGGCTCAGACTCTGCACTCTCAATTCAAGGGGCCTGGGTTTCATCACTGGTGATGGAAATAGATCCCACATGCTGCAACTGACAATCCTGCATGCAGCAACGAAGACTCCACACAGCCAAATAAATAAATGTTGAAAAACAAAGGAAGAGTAGGTAGTATTTCTTGAGCACTCAGTGTGTGCCAGGCACCATCCTAAACACTAGGCATACATTTGCTTTATCGTCACAGTAACCCTCCCAATAACTATTATCATCTCCATTTTATGGGAGAGGAAGTTGAGTCACAGAAATCGTTCAGAAATTTGACCAAAGGTACACATTTAGTAATTGGTAGAGCAGGGATTTGGACCCACGTCTGTTTTATTCCACTGTTTACTCTGAACCACTATACATGATCCCTAAACTTGAGACTCTATACATATCAAGTTCTCCTAAGTACTCAGTAATATAGTTAGTAATCTTCCAAATAGTAATTAGTTACTAACCTTTCAAATAGTCTCACCTAGCGTAACCCCCTTCTTCAACTGGCACACATAAAACTTTAAGTAGCATATTAGTTAGCTATTGCTGCACAGTAAACTCTCTCAAAACCAAGCAACATGAAACAATAAGACTTGTTATTGCTCATGAGTCTGTACAGGCCAGCTGAGCAGTTCTCCTGGTCTCTGCTGGACATACTCAGGTAACTGAGGTCAGCTATGGGTCAGGTAGGCAGCCCTGTTGATCTTAACTGGCCTCTCTCACACCACTGGGGGTCTATGGGCTGCAGCCCAGTCTGATGGCCTCAGCTGGGACAAGTGGCCTGTGCTCTGTGTGGCCCTCCTCCTCCAGGAATACAGAAGTGGCAAGGCTTCAAAACAAGTAAGAGACTGCAGAAGACTACAAGGCCCCGGAGGCTTGAGGCTAACAGATGCCACATTCTAATGCCCAAAGCAAGACCCAAGGCGAGCCTGAGTCAGAAGAGGGCAGGGACTAGAAATTCTCAACCACAAAGGGTGTGGATACGGGGAGTCATGAACCAGGGCCATCAATGTAATCCACCTTCCATAATGAGTAGCTATGGAAACAGTAAACCTCCTATTTCAACACCAGTAGCAATACTGGCTGTACGCAGAGTACGTGTGGACTCTGTCACAATTGCTCTATTATAACTGCCCCTCGTATGGAAGGAAACTAAGGCTTAGAGAGCTGGAGAAACTTGCTAGCAATACGACACTTCTGCACAAAGGACACAGCCTTGGAATTGGCTGGCTCTCTCCAACCACCTGGGCCCTGAGCCAGAGGCTCTGGTAGCTTCTCTTCTTAAAAAGCATAAAAGATTGATCTGTACCTGTCTGGTCCCAAGTGTGTATTCAAAGGTTGGCCCTTTGATTTTTCATCCTTTCTGTGGAGGGCCCTAGGAAATTGATAGGACCCAAGAGAGTCCACAACTCTGATCAAGCCCCTTCTCAGCTTACTGCTCTGGCAGCTTTTGCTCTAATTCCAAAGTGCCCGTGTGCCCTGGGGGCATAATAGCCTTCCCTAGAACAGTAAATGAGATCAGTCTCAGCTATTGGCTTTCATATCCTATGAGTACACTGGAGGAAAGGACAGGAGCTAGGGACCAGGCACTGCCTTAGGCCTTCATCTGCAAATGACAAATACTTAACCTGACCCTGTCTCTCGCACAGAATATTTAGGAGGACCCAAGGAGTTTTATGAAGATAAAAGGTCTGGGGATATGAGGCAGAGCAGAAGAGGTGAGGAAGCCAAACAGAACAGGAGACAAAAGGAAACTGGGTAGAATAGGATCTTGGACAAGAGAAAGGGTGGATTCATCCACCCAGAACCTGCCCAGATAGGCACAGTTTTAAGGCACAGAAACTCCTCCTCAGACCCTTGCGTGAAAAGCAGGCAGCCCCTCACTCACAAGCAACACGTTGGCTGCACTGCCCCCTGCTGACCTTCATGTGTAAGAACACAGACTCTGAACAAACTGAAAACAATGAACTTGGGTTTCAGAGACCAGACCACAGGTCTACCAAGGAACCTAGGAGGCCTTTCTGCCAACTCGGCCCCAAGGCTGCTTATTGGGCCTAGTTCACAATTTCCCTAGCACTTCTTCTTCCCAGGGATCCAGAGAATCAGCTTCTGTTCCCCTGCAGGCACCATCTGCTCTTTAAGTTGTGGCTATAACAGGGGACCCAGTCTTCCCAGCTTTTCCATTCTTTGCAAAGACAAAGCCCACAGGTCGTTATTTCTTTCCAGGGTTTTCTTGCTAATCACGGTGGGGAAGTGGCAGGGGGAAAGGGTGGAGAGGGATGTAATACAGCAAAAAATTCAAGCATACTATTAAAAAAAGAAAAAAAAAAGAAAGAAAGGACTTGCCCAAGGTCACAGAGTTAATAACAAGGGATCTGGCATATGAATGCAGGCTTTCTGGTTCCAACACTCACCAGCTTAACCTTTAGGCAACACCGCCCTTACTACAAGTAATGAGCCTCATCTTTGTGGCTTGTGGGCTCTGGGACTTAGTTTGATTTTAATCCCCAGTCTGCCTTTCTGTCACTTGCCATGTGTGTGAACTTGGACAGTATACTGAAATTCTTGAAGCTTCCCTTTCCGCATCCATAAAATAGAAAGAAAAATAGAATCTACCTTACATAATTTTGATAAAAATTAAATAAGATGATGCATATACCACATGTTGCACAGAGTCTGGCAATAGCAAGCACTTAATAAATGGTGTTTATTCTTATATTTTTTAACTTTTTCAACTGTACCAAACACATTAACTATTGGAACAAATCTAATCTTTTACCCCCAGGCTCTGCTGTTAACTCACTATATGACTGAGAGGTTATCAGTCATTTGGCTCACAGCAGAAGTCTCTTTCCTATACTCCACACTCCTCTGTTGCCACCTCCAATGGACTGTTTTTCTCAGACAGCTAGAGTAGCCCTTTAAAAAAATAGATCACTTTGCTGCCCTGTTTAACACTTTCCAGTGGTTCCCAGGGCACGAAGGACGAAATTCAAAACACCCTGGCCATGACTTGCAAACTCATACATGCTGTAAGCATTGCATCGCCTCCCCTGCCCTCACTGTAGCCAGCCACGCCGGCCTTCCTTCTGTTCCTGAATATAACAGCTTATCCTCCCCTTGAGGTGTCTGCCAGAGAGGCAACCAGAAAAGTCTTCACTTTGACCTTCGCAAGCTGACTCCTCATTACTCAGATCCCAATTCAAAAATTCATTGTAGAGGCGCGTTCCCTTCTGCCCAGGGCCGTCCTCTTGCCCAGTCCCTGTCTCACTACCTTGCTTTGCTTTGTTTCTTGGCTTTTAAAAAAATTCTCTTTATTGTGATAAAAGTCACATTATATAAAACATACTATTTTAGCCATACTTAACTGTGCAGTTCAGTGGCACTGAGTACATTCACCTTGCTGTGCAACTCTCACCATCACCCATCTCTCGAACTTTTTTACTTTGTTAAAACTAAAACTCTGTCTCCATTAAACTCTAACTCCTCATTTTCCTGCCCCACCTCCCAAGCCCCTGGATCTACCAATGTACTTTCTGACTCTAAGAATTTGACTTGTCTAGGTACCTTGTATAGGCAGAACCAAACAGCATTTATCTACACCTAAATGGCACCCCACTCCAGTACTCTTGCCTGGAAAATCCCATGGGCGGAGGAGCTTGGTAGGCGGCAGTCCATCGGGTCATGAAGAGTCGGACACGACTGAGCAAATTCACTTTCACTTTTCACTTTCCTGCATTGGAGAAGGAAATGGCAACCCACTCCAGTGTTCTTGCCTGGAGAATCCCAGGGACGGGGAAGCCTGGTGGGCTGCCGTCTCTGGGGTCGCACAGAACCAGACACGACTGAAGCGACTTAGCAGCAGTAGCAGCAGTGTATATTGGAATGCATTTTTAAGGTTAATTTAATATATATGTCCTACAAACAGATCGTACCTTCTTTTTTCCCCTGTGCCCTACAGTAGGCCCTCAGCAGCCATCTACTTCATATATAGTGTACCTATGTTGACCTTGATTGCCCAATCCATTCCACCCTGTCTACCTTGCTTTATCTTCTTCCCAGTGTTCATCACGACCTGAAACTATCTTATTTTATTTATTTATTTGACTGGCTTTCTCTCTGTATCACTCCATCAGAATGTAAACTACCAAAGAGCAAAGAAGATAGTCAGAACTCTTTCTGTTTTGGTTACGACTGTGGCCCTGTAGCAACACAAGCTCAGGGCCTGGCATTCAGTAGCTCTTTAAGACAAGAGACTGAATTAACAAACAACTGAAGGTATTAAATTAGTCCAAGATTCACTTATAAAACAAGATCTCTTGGATTCAGTGATATCGAAAGTTATTTTGAGCTCTAAAATTCTAAGACCCTTGGGGCATTCTGGGGTCCTGAGAGAATAAGGGAGAGAGACCACTCTGTCTGGATTGTGGAATTCTAGGAGATGTAACTGAGAATTGATGTTTGCCCAGTGATGGGAACAAGGTTTTAATCATCTTCCAGATAACTCCAACAGTCACCTTTTGTCCACATGTCCCTCAACCTCTCTCGCTGTAATATTTCACAATCTTAAGTTTAGCCTTCCTGTCTTTTCTATATTCCTATAATCCCTATAATCACATCCTAGGACAAGCAAAGGGCACTGTAAGAAAAGACGGCGGTGGACACTGGCTGATAGGACCTTAGCCTCTAATCCAGAGAGCTTTGCTGACTCTCAGAGTTCTCATTTTATCAATATTTCCTTTTGAGACTATTCCGTTTTATACCATCCAGGAACATGAAAACCCTTTCGAGACGGACCTGGGCTATAGCCAACATCTTGGCACTGAAACTATCATGGTGGTGCTTGCCCAGATCAATTTTTAAATGAATCAATTCAACAAACGTGTATTCGGCACCTGCCATGTGCAGTCAGAGGGAGATCGAAAGAGACAACAGTACCTATCCTTATAAAGTATCAGTTGATCAACCACCAAAACCATGTAAGTGCTACTTGTCAACTCTGATAAAGATGATGGCAAAATAGTCTCCAGAATCCTGTATAGTAGGTAAGAGATTGCAGGTTGAGAGCAGAATAATACATATAGATGGAGAACATAGAATAAGAAATATTAACCCACATGGGACTTCCACTGGTGGTCCAGTGGTTAAGACTTTGCACTTCCATTGCAGGGGTTATGAGTTCAATCCCTCATTAGGGAACTAAGATCCCACAAGCTGCATATAGTGGCTAAAAAAATAAATTTTAACTCACAGTGTTAGCAGAGTTCCAAACAACTTTCTATGTTAAACCATTTTGAAATCACTCTCATTTGATATTCTCCTTGTTTATGGAGATCTAATCAGCATGTCTGATTGGAAGCTGAAGAACCATGGGGAGACAAGCCTACAATGTCTACACAGGGAAAATTTCCTTTTTTAAAATCCTGCCTGTCATCACCTGCTGGTCTCCTTGCCCACATTAATTTGTGATCATCTCTGGGGAAAGTAGGGAGGAGTTTACAGAAACAGAACAGAAGAGCAGAGAGAGACAGGTGAGGCCTCGGGCGATGCACAAAGCCCTGTGTAGGCAGTTCTGGAAGGGAGGAGACTGCATCAGCTTCGAGAGCAGATGAGCCTTGCCTTATTTTTCTTTGCTCATCTGACCAGGTACTCCATAAATGTCAGACAGAGGATGAGAAGAAGTAAACATGTTATTATGAACAAAGAAGGGAGCCATCTGGTTCATGTCAGAGGTCTGGACTGTACAATATTGCAATTCCCAGGTGACCTTGGGAAGCTTGCGTTGGTATAACCCCAGCCATCTATGAAGCTATGGTAAACTCTCTGGTTTGAACTAGAGGGTGTATTTACATGGATGGCAAATGCAGGTGCTCTTTGAACATGTGTGCTCTCCTCTTTCTCTCTGGAGTTGGCTGTGTTCTCTCTGGCTGGATTTTCTCGAAGCCAACAGATAATCGTGTGGAAGGTATGTTTTGCTGCAGGAGGCCTTGCTACGTTTAGCAATACCGCAGAACGTAAGAGAAGCATTTCTCCAGATGGCAGGGTGCTCTGAGTTCAGAGGGAGGTGTTTGGGGCCATCACCAAGGCTTAGTCCTTGGTGCTGGCCAGTCATGCACGGAGCATCTCACGCAGCTGTGCCCTGTGACAAGCCGCCGCAGTTCTCGGCCCTAGGCTGAGTCCTGTTATTTGAACCTTCTGCTAAAAAGTAAATACTGCCCTGTGGAATTGATCTAAATTATTCAACTCTCATACTTACACATCTTAAGGAGAATGTTTCATTAAGAATCTTTGAAGTCAGAGAAGTCTAGATTTAAATTTCAACTCCACTCCCTTGTAACTGTGCAACCTTGAGCAAGTTATGAAATCTCCTCGGGAATTCACTTATTTATCTTTAAATGGATATTAAGAATGATGTCCACTTCTTGCAAACAGGGTTATTATGAGGATTAAGGGAGATAATGAGGAACCTAGGTTAAAATTTTAAGTCCCCTTTTTGATTAAAACCTCGGAGGCAGGCCATGCCTCACAGGAGATAACTTACTCCTTATCTGGTGACTCAGTCTCCTGGTCCTTAACAAAGCCCCANATGAACTCAAAATGGATTAAAGATCTAAATGTAAGACAAGAAATTATAAAACTCCTAGAGGAGAACATAGGCAAAACACTCTCTGACATAAATCACAGCAAGATCCTCTATGATCCACCTCTCAGAATACTGGAAATAAAAGCAAAAATAAACAAATAGGGTCTAATTAAAATTAAAAGCTTCTGCACAACAAAGGAAACTATAAGCCAGGTGAAAAGACAGCCTTCTGAATGACACAACTTAGTAATATCTTCTAAGTGACTTTTATATTTGTATCAACAGGGATGGAACATAGCAGATTAATTTAAATTTCTAGTAAATAATTTCCTTAAATTGTGAATATAAGAGCATTGAAGTATGTCGGTGCTGTGTTTTTTGGTGAGCATGGAAGATATGCCTGCCAAGATTACACCAAGGACAGCCTCCAGGAAGTAAATGAATAGATAGAAGCCCAACACTACCATTATGTTTTGTTTAGAAACAAAAAAGGAAAGTTTTAAATTGTTTAGTAATTTTATGCAAAAGGAGAAACACAAATATTGTTTTCTTGGTTTCTACTATATTTTTGTGATTGAACATAGATTTTATAGTTCAGAGGAAAAGGGAAATATCTGTACAATAATGTCTTACATCATTTTATTGCCCTATAAGAACTTATGAAATATTCATGTTATATTAACTTAGTAAGAATGACAACTTTAGGGAATTGACACAAAAATTTTTCGTTAAAAAGGAAATCTCAAATTTTAAAATAAGGGTACTATGATCTCTTTTTCAATTTATCTAGAAATATACTGTGCTATTATGCATGTTTATGAATGTTTGTTTTAATATAGTTATTGAAATATGTCAGGAATCTGATGGGATTAAATGCACACTTATATACACATTTAAAAAATGATCTAAAGTTTAACTGTTTTGCCAAAATTTTTTTTCTGCTGGATTGAATATCTATATTCTGGGTGAGTCCTATTTAATCTGAAGTAACTACAGCTTTAAAAATTTCATGTAAAACTTTGTGTTGTGTGTATGTGTGTAGTATTAGTAGAGAAGATATATGGTTATTGTCTTATAAAAGATAGTAAGCCTAAAAGTCTAGAACCAGTAATACATAAAATAATTTTATGGTTATAGAGCCTTTGTTTCAAAATTAGTCAATAACCCTTTCTAGCACATGGATGTGAAGAGACAAGAACGGTTTTAAATTGACTGAAGTATGCACAGGTATTTTAAAGCATCACTCTTAGGAATAGGAATTCAAGGGCAACCTGCAGCCCATTTCTCCATATCAACCATGCTTCCCTCAAAATACAATACACTCTACCTCTATTTTTTAAAACTTTAACTGAAGTAACTATTTTAAGGTCATAGATGTAATTAAGTGGTTTTATAGGGGATTTCAAGCCACTCCAGGACTAGTAACAACCAGAAACCATTTCCAGCACTGAATCTCAGTGTGAATTTTGTCACCTGTCAGGAGTCTAGTTCAGAACTGCACGAAAACAAAGTTGTAAGGGGGTTCCTAACGTGAACTCAATGTTTTTCTTCATGTGACCTCCTATTAGATGCCCTCATTGCTTGAAGCTAACCGGTATCCAGAGAGAAGGGAAACCAAGATTCTGCAGTCTGTACAGAACTCAGTCTCCCAAGGTTCAGAGAAAGTGAGAGGAAGATGAAGCATGTGAGTTGAGAGGTACCAAGGAGAATAATCAGCATTGGGTACCATTTTCTTAAAATGCTGAATGAAAGTTATTTCAGGCAAAATTACTTAATCAAAATTACTTGAATTAGAACCAAAAATCTGTGTATTGCAGACAGTGCCGAGTGAACTTCTGTATATTAAAATTTAGAAAGTGGAAGAGAATCATCTGAAATATTCCCAACAAAATATTTTATTTTGCATATTTTTGGTGAAAAGATTTTAATGAGGTTTTTCCAAACAAAGGAGTTATTCACTCCCGAAGATGACTTGCATGATTTTCTTAGAGAATATTCTCATGCTATGGGCAGTTTTTGAAATAGGGGGTTTTCTTTCTATTCCAAATTCTGTGAAAAAAAAAATCTGTTTAGCATCATTGTTAAATTATATTATTGTTTAGTGTATTTCTGCTAACAAAAACTCATGATCTTTCATGTAAAATAATTTCAAACCTGAATAAAACACTAATATCAACAATATTTACATTAAAACTACATAATCCTACAGTATAATTTTCATATAAGTAATAATATGACTTTAGGTAAATCTATAAAATAAAGATAGTCAATGATTTTATTTAACTCATCAATTAATGAGAAAACTAATAAGATGTTAAAACTTGTGTCAAAAATTTTTGAAATCTTGGTCAATTTAACAAGCAAATATTGGAAAAATATTTTGGATTATTTTCAAATCCAACAGGGCCATAAGCCACAGTTTTTATTGTTATTGACCCCAATGGATGAAAAATACTTCCATCTCTAGTGGCAAGTCTACAAGTCAACTTCTGCCTCTATAAAATTATAGACAATAACTTATCAACCCCAAAATTGTGCTAAAACACATAATATTCTCCTTTACTGATTTCTGAATTTAGAATAATCTTTCTGGCACCAATAACCATCTCTAACATAAATGTTAAGTCACGGGGTCCATAATGATTTTGGGGAACATAAACTCTTCATCATTATCTAAATAGTGTAACTAAATGAAAATCCACTTGATATTTAGATATATTAGAGATAAATATAATCAACTGCTCTTATATGAAATCACAAGCAGGAAAGGAATATGAAATATCAGTAATTATTGTTTTAATATATATATATTTAATATATATATATATATATATATATATATATATATATATCTCCCTGTGATGGTAAAAGATCTTGAAGAACTGGCTAAAGGTAGGAGCAACACTGCAACTCTACAGGAACGCAAGAGTGACAGACAACAATTGTCTTAAAAATCTCACAATAAAGGTAACTGTTAAAGAAATTCCATGCATTCAATGGTAGTAACAGAGTAAATAAACATTGTGGGTAAATTAATGCCACAGCATGTAGCAAACAATACAGGTGGTTCAGAATAGGAAAGCCAGGAAAACATTCTCAATCAAATAATTTTTGAAATGAAACTTGTGAGGAATGATATTTGGATTGCAAGATAAAACCTGAAAGGCAAAAATTGGAAGAAACAGAAATGATCCATGTTTGCATTCACTTCCAAGTATTAATATTAATTAAGTTCCAATTCTGTATCAGGTATTAGGTTGCAACAGAAAATATAATGGTGAGCAAGATGAAGGGATTTTTTGCTCTAATTGAACTTGCTTTATGTGTGTGTGAGTATGTGTGTGTGTGTGTGAGCACACACGTGTGCACTTAGCTGTTCAGTAGTGTCTGGCTCTTTGCAAACCCATGGACTATAGCCTGTCAGGCTCCTCTGTTCTTGGAATTGTGCAGGCAAGAATTCTAGAGTGGGTTGCCATTTTCTACTCCAATTTAGTCCAGTTCAGCCGCTCAGTTGTGTCTGACTCTTTGTGACCCCGTGGACTGCAGCACGCCAGTCTTCTCTGTCCATCACGAACTCCCAGAGTTTACTCAAACTCATGTCCATCATATCAATGATGCCATCCAATCACCTGAAGCTGAAACTCCAATACTTTGGCCACCTGATGTGAATAACTGACTCATTTGAAAAGTCCCTGATGCTGGGAAAGATTGAAGGGGGGAGGAGGAGGGAATGACAGAGGATGAGATGGTTGGATGGTGTCACCAACTCAATGGACATGAGTCTGAGCTAGCTCTGGGTAATGGTGAAGGACAGAGAAGCCTGGCATGCTGCAGTCCATAGGGTCACAAAGTCAGACACAACTGAGTGACTGAAAACAACAAGAAAAGAGAATTCAGAGGATAGAACTGGAAGTTTGTGTGGATTAAATGTTGGCAGGTTTTCTTAAGTTAATGACAATACTGAATCATGTGTGAATAGCATTTGACAGTTAGGAGAATTGTTCTTTAACCAATTCCTGTATTAAACAGGAATACTAGTGGAACTGTCATGGTGGAGATTCCAATTAGTTTCTTTCAAGAACCTCTGAGTAACCTATAAAATTGCATGGAAGTTTCACATAGGAATAGTTAGGGAAAATATTATGGAAGGCCTTGAATGATGAGTTAAAAATACTTGCTTTAATACTGTGGATTGTGTTACATACATGATTATGAAAATAACTTTGTTTCCAAAACAGAACTCAGCCTTCTACTAGCAGTTAGCTGGTGATCTTGAGCAAGACGGTACATGATCAACTATCAGTTTGTCTCCAAAACTGGTATGACAACTTATTTTATGTCAACTTGATACTATTGCTTAGAGACAAACATATGCAATAAGCATTTAGAAAGTATAAGTATTATAAATAATGTAACTTTTTAATCTGCTACCTCATTTTCATAATTGCTGAATATTCAGCATAGCAGTATTTCTTTCTACAAATTTTAAATGCAACAGAGAAAGTCAGAAAAAGAGAGAGAGAGAGAGAGATGGAGTGAAAGACAGAGACAAAGAGACTGAGATAAGGAGAGGCAGAAAGAAGAGGTGAGGGCATAGAGGAGTGTCTTATGGCACTCATGAATTCTTGGTGGCCAGTTCCATAGGAGTATATATATCTTTATCTATATATCTGATATGCTCTTTCCAAAGAGAGAGTGATGAAGCCACATTGAAGAATCAAAGATGCAGAGAGGGGACATCATTTATTAACAGTAGGTCTCCAATTCCTCATTTTGTTCCTGAGCACTAGCTCCATCACTAACCTTCAGTTTTGTAAGATATCCCATCATTCCCCTGTTAAATTTGACCCCTTTTTCCTAAAAGTTATTCAGATTGGGCCTCTGTGTTTGCAATAAAAAAAATTCAGGTTCCAAAAGCATCATTTTGCCCTTATGATGAAATGCAAAGACCTTTGCTTGACCTCCTGACATCCTCTGGTCCTGCCTTCCTTTCCCACTTCATCCCTTTGAAGTTTTTTTTTTTTTTTTTTTTTTTTTACTTTTTGTGGCAGAGCAGATGATCTCTGCTTGCTAAACTCTCAAATTGATGTTTTTCCTCAAATCTCTATACGGCCTTTGTACTTGGTCTAGTATATTCTGTTTCCAGGCATTTCCTGGCTGGCTTCCCTAGAGAAATCAACTTGCAACTCAGCAGATTACGAGGCTTTTTTTCTGACTACCCTTATATAGTAGCTTTCACCTTATCACTCCCCACAACATTACTCTGTACTCTCAAAAATTATATCTTAAGGTTTATAATATTGGAGCCATTTTAGGCCTCTATAAGGCCTAAAGACCATAGAGACCATAGAGACGTAGAGACCATAATGATATCAAATATTTATTTGGTGAATAAAGGATAAAATGTAGCTAACATATTATGGATTTTATAGATATTTTAAGAATTTGCAGAGTTCAAAATATAAAAGTTGTTGTCAAAGTTGTAGTGTTCAAAATAATTAGAGTATAGAGGAATCAGAGTCACTCATTAAACACTGTTGTAATAATCAAAGCTTAAAGTGACAATGGTCTTACATGGAAGAAACCAGTAAGCCAGGAAAGGGAAAAAAAATTAAAAAATTATTTACCAGGAAAGAGATAACTTTATATTAAAAAGCACTTATTTTGTATATATAGCTTTTCTTTAAGTCAATTTAAACGTGTTACTAATGGATGAGAATTTCTCACTTTAAACAAATTTTTGTATACTTTTAAACCAGAGCTTCTATGTTCTTCATGCCAGGTGGGGAAAAGATGAAAACAGTGGTTTACCTGTGCCTTAATGATGCAAAATGAAAGCATGCTGTCTTCTGTTCTCATGGAAAATCTCTAGTAATACAACAAAATTTCCAGTCTGCTTGATCTTGCTTTGTAATGTGTAGACATCAGATGTGCACTGCATTTTAGAAGAGCTTTTTTTTTTTTTTTAATTGAATAGGTAAACCAGGCAGTCTGTGTGTGTAGGTGTGGTAAGTAAAATGTGGAAGAGCTGAACATATTTAAATCAAGGAGTTCAAGTAATCACAAAGCCATTTTGTGGTACAGATGAACAATGAGAAAACTAAAATCGCTGAGTGAAATTAGGGAAAGAACTTCAAAACAAAACAAAACAAAACAAAATTTCATGAGTGGTTTTAGACTGTCCAGGTAACTAGTAAAGATATCAACCAAGAGAGAGTGGTGTAAGTGAGCACTTTGGAAAACAAAAGAGTAGAGGTCACTGCTGGCAGTTGCTAATATCCAGGACTTCATAGTGTCTGACTTCCTTTTTAGCAGAGCAACACTGTGTCTTAGGAAAAGTAATAACAAACATGGGATTCTTGGAGAAAATTGCATATTTATTTGGTCAAAGAAATGGACATAGAGTTCCCCCAAAAGTGGAGAAATAGGGAAATTCAATATATCAGAAGCCTCAGAAACTTTGATGCCAGAGTGCTAGGTGTAATATCTGAAGAATTTTTGATAGCTTGAGTTCAGACCTCTGCTCTGCTCTAATCTGATTCCTTGATTTCTGTGTCCTTCCTTGCAGAAGACCTTGGGCTTATCCTGCTTCCTTCTCTTTTAGTGATGTTTGACACAACATTCATATGACTACTCTAATTCTTATTACTTCTGAAAAATAAAAAAAATGCACAAATTATTTTGTTTAAATTTTAGCTAACTGTTGTGTTAGAACACCTCTGTTCTTATTTCTGAGTCATTTGCTCTTCAATTCTTGTCCCTCTCAATTTAGCCCTCTTCATTCTCCCACAACACTGACACATAACTATTCAAATCCTTTCTTCTGATGCCATCTTAACAAAACTTATGAAATTATTTCCTTCAGTAATTTGACTCTTTGAAGACTAAGGGTGAAATGGAGGCAAAATGACACAAAACTTCTAATCTCAAGTGGCTGTTTTCCATGATTTTGGATATGACAAACTTGTTCAGCCTCGAAGACGCCAGCTTAATAGTGGCTAACATTTACTAAAGTTCTTACTAAATGTCATGCATGATAAACTAATGTTTGTAGCATCTTGTCAAGTTCATTTCAGTTATGTCCAATTCTTTGTGACCCCATAGACTGCATGAGGCCAGGCCTCCCTGTCCATCACCAGCTCCTAGGTTTTACTCAAACTCATGTCCATTGAGTCGATGATGCCATTCAACCATCTCATCCTCTGTCATCCTCTCTCTTCCCAGCTTGTCTTTCCCAGAATCAGGGTCTTTTCTAATGAGTCAGTTCTTCACATCAGGTTGGCAAAGTATTGGAGTGTCTGCTTCAACATCAGTCCTTCCAATGAATATTCAGGACTGATTTCTTTTAGGATGTACTGGTTGGATCTCCTTGCAGTCCAAGGAACTCTCAAGAGTTTTCTCCAACATCATAGTTAAAAAGCATTAATTATTCAACATTCAGCTTTCTTTACAATCCAACTTTTACATCCATACATGACTACTGGAAAAATCATAGCTTTGAGTAGATGGACCTTTGTTGGCAAAGTAATGTCTCTGCTCTTTAATATTCTGCCTAGGTTGGTCATAACCCTTCTACCCAGGAGTAAGTGTCTTTTAATTTCATGGCTGCACTCACCATCTGCAGTGATTTTGGAGCACCAAAAAATAAAGTCTGTCACTGTTTCCACTGTTTCCCCATCTATTTGTCATGAAAGGATGGGATCAGATGCTATGATCTTTGTTTTCTGTATGTTGAGCTTTAAGCCAACATTTTCACTCTCCTCTTTCACTTTCATCAAGAGTCTCTTTTGTTCTTCTTCACTCTGCCATCAAGGTGATGTCATCTGCATATCTTAGGTTATTGATATTTCTCCTGGCAAGCTTGATTTCAGCTTGTGATTCATTCAGCCCAGAGTTTCTCATGATATACTCTGGATAAAATTTAAATAAGCAGAGTGACAATATACAGCCTTGTGGTACTCCTTGCCCAGTTTTGAACTGGTACCTTGTCTAGTTCTAGCTGTTGATTCTTGAGTTGCATACAGATTTTTCAGAAGGCAGGTCAGGTGGTCTGTAAGTCCCACCTCTTTAAGAATTTTCCATGTTTGTTGTGATCCAAACAGTCAAAGGTTTTGGCATAGTCAATAAAGCAGAAGTAGATGTTTTTCTGGAATTCTTGCCTTTTCAATGATCCAACAGATGTTGGCAATTTGATTTTTGGTTCTTCTGCCTTTTCAAAATCCAACTTGAACTTCTGGAAGTTCATGTCGCATGTACTGTTGAAACCTAGCTTTGAGAATTTTGAGCATTACTTTGTTAGTGTGTGAGATGAGTGCAATTTTGTGATAGTTTGAGCATTCTTTGCCATTGCCTGTCTTTGGGATTGGAATGAAAACTGACCTTTTCCAGTCTTTGGCCACTACTGAGTATTCCAAATATGCTGGCATATTCAGTGTAGCACTTTATTGTCTTCTTCTTTTTTTTTTTTCTTTTTAACATTACTTTTTTTTAATTTAAATTTATCTATTTTAATTGGAGGCTAATTACTTTACAATATTGTATTGGTTTAGCCAGACATCAACATGAATCTGCCACGGGTGTACACCTGTTTTCTATCCTAAACCTCCCTTCCACCTCCCTCCCCATATCATCCCTCTGGATCATCCCAGTGCACCAGCCTCAAGCATCCTGTATCCTGCATCAAATCTAAACTAGTGATTTGTTTCTTATATGATATTATACATGTTTCAGTGCCATTCTCCCAAATTATCCCACCCTCTCCTTCTACCACAGAGTGCAAAAGACTGTTCTATGCATCTGTGTTTCTTTTCCTGTCTTGCATACAGGGTTATCATTATCATCTTTCTAGATTCCATATATATGCATTAGTATACTGAATTGGTGTTTTTCTTTCTGGCTTATTTCACTCTGTATAATGGTACCTCATTGTGGTTTTGATTTGCATTCTCTGATAAAAAGTGATGTTGAGCATCTTTTCATGTGCTTGTTAGCCATCTGTATGTCTTCTTTGGAGAAATGACTACTTAGTTCTTTTGCCCATTTTTTGATTGGGTCATTTATTTTTCTGGAATTGAGCTGCAGGAATTGCTTATATATTTGAGATAGTTGTTTGTCAGTTGCTTTATTTGCTAATATTTTCTCCCATTCAGAAGGGTGTCTTATCACCTTGCTTATAGTTTCCATTTTGTGCAGAAGCTTTTAATTTTAATTAGGTCCCATTTGTTTATTTTTGCTTTTATTTTCAGTATTCTGAGAGGTGGCTCATAGGGGATCCTGCTTTGATTTATGTCATAGAACATTTTGCCTATGTTCTCCTCTAGGAGTTTTATAATTTCTGGTCTTATGCTTAGATTTTTAATCCATTTTGAGTTTATTTTTGTGTATGGTGTTAGAAAGTGTTCTAGTTTCATTTTTTTACAAGTGGTTGACCAGGTTTTCCAGAATCACTTGTTAAGAGATTGCCTTTGATCCATTGTATGTTCTTGCCTTCTTTGTCAAAGATGAGGTATCCATCTGTTCAGTTCAGTTGCTCCATCATGTCCGATTCTTTGTGATTCCATGAATTGCAGCACATCAAGCCTCCCTGTCCATCACCAACTCCCGGAGTTCACTCAGATTCACATATATCAAGTCAATGATGCCATCCAGCCATCTCACCCTCTGTCATCACCTTCTCCTCCTGCCCCCAGTTCCTCCCAGCATCAAAGTCTTTTCAAGTGAGTCAACTCTTTGCATGAGGTGGCCAAAGTACTGGAGTTTCAACTTTAGCATCATTCTGTCCAAAGAAATCCCAGGGTGGATCTCCTTCAGAATGGACTGGTTGGATCTCCTTGCAGTCCAAGGGACTCTCAAGAGTCTTCTTCAACACCACAGTTCAAAACCAGCAATTCTTCAGCACTCAGTCTTCTTCACAGTCCAACTCTCACATCCATACATGACCACAGGAAAAACCATAGCCTTGACTAGACGGACCTTAGTCAGCAAAGTACTGTCTCTGCTTTTGAATATGCTGTCTACATTGGTCATAACTTTTCTTCGAAGGAGTAAGTGTCTTTTCATTTCATGGCTGCAGTCACCATCTGCAGTGATTTTGGAGCCCAGAAAATTAAAGTCTGACACTGTTTCACTATTTCCCTATCTATTTGCCATGAAATGATGGGACCAGATGCCATGATCTTTGTTTTCTGAATGTTGAGCTTTAAGCCAACTTGTTCACTCTCCTCTTTCAACTAGAGGCTTTTTAGTTCCTCTTCACTTTCTGCCATAAGGGTGGTGTCATCTGCATATCTGAGCTTATTGATATTTCTCCCGGCAATCTTGGGCTTCCCTGGTGGCTCAGAGGTTAAAGCGTCTGCCTCCAATGCGGGAGATCCAGGTTCGATCCCTGGGTCGGGAAGATCCCCTGGAGAAGGAAATGGCAATCCACTCCAGTATTCTTGCCTGGAGAATCCCATGGACAGAGAAGCCTAGTACATTATAGTCCATGGGGTCGCAAAGAGTCGGACACGACTGAGCGACTTCAACTTCAACTTCACCCGGCAATCTTGATTCCACCTTGTGTTTCTTCCTGTCTAGCGTTTCTCATAATGTACTCTGCATATAAGTTAAATAAGCAGGGTGACAATATACAGCCTTGACGTACTCCTTTTCCTATTTGGAACCAGTCTGTTGTCCCATGTCCAGTTCTAACTGTTGCTTCCTGACCTGCACACAGGATTCTCAAGAGGCAGGTCAGGTGGTCTGGTATTCCCATCTCTCTCTCTCAGAAGTTTCCACAGTTTATTGTGATCCACGCAGTCAAAGGCTTTGGCATAGTCAATAAAGCAGAAACAGATGTTTTCTGGAACTCTCTTGCTTTTTTGATGATCCAGTGGATGTTGGCAATCTGATCTCTGGTTCTTCTTCCTTTTCTAAAACCAGCTTGAACATCAGGAAGTTCACGGTTCATGTATTGCTGAAGCCTGGCTTGGAGAATTTTGAGCATTACTTTACTAGCATGTGAGATGAGTGCAATTGTGTGGTAGTTTGAGCATTCTTTGGCATTGTCTTTCTTTGGGATTGGAATAAAAACTGACGTTTTGCAGTCCTGTGCCCACTGCTGAGTTTTCCAAATTTGCTGGCATCTTGAGTGCAGCACTTTCATAGCTCACCTTTCCTGGAATTCCATCACCTCCAGTATCTTTGTGTATAGTGATGCTTTCTAAGGCCCACTTGACTTCACATTCCAAGATGTCTGGCTCTAGGTGAGTGATCACACCATGGTGATTATCTGAGTCATGAAGATCTTTTTTGTACAGTTCTTCTGTGTATTCTTGCCACCTCTTCTTAATATCTTCTGCTTCTGTCAGGCCCATACCATTTCTGTCCTTTACTGAGCCCATCTTTGCATGAAATGTTCCCTTGTATCTCTAATTTTCTAGAAGAGATCTCTAGTCTTTCCCATTCTATTGCTTTCCTCTATTTCTTTGCATTGTTCGCTGAAGAAGGCTTTCTTATCTCTCCTTGCTATTCTTTGGAACTCTGCATCCAGATGCTTATATCTTTCCTTTTCTCCTTTGCTTTTCACTTCTCTTCTTTTCACAACTATTTGTAAGGCCTCCCAGACAGCCATTTTGCTTTCTTGCATTTCTTTTCCATGGGGATGATCTTGATCCCTGTCTCCTGTACAATGTCATGAACTTCATACCATAGATCATCAGGCCTTGGATTTATCTCTGGGCTTTCTGTTTTGTTCCACTGATCTATATGTCTGTCTTTGTGCCAGTACCATACTGTATAGCACTTTCACAGCATCATCTTTTAGGTTTTGAAACAGCTCCATTGGAATTCCATCACCTCCACTAACTGCAGTGATGCTTCCTAAGACCCATTTGACTTCACATTCAAGGATATCTGGCTCTCCGTGAGTGATCATACCATTGTGATTATCTGGGTTGTAAAGATCTTTTTGTACAGTTCTGTGCATTCTTGCCACCTCTTTTTAATATCTTCTGCTTCTGTTAGGTCCATACAATTTTTGTCCTTTATTGAGCTCATCTTTGCATGAAATGTTCCCTTGGTATCTATCAGTTCAGTTCAGTTGCTTAGTCGTGTCCAACTCTTTGCGACCCCATGAATTGCAGCACGCCAGGCCTCCCTGTCCGTCACCAACTCCCAGAGTTCACTCAGAAAAAATTAGTGTTAATTTTGCTTGCAGTGTTTCCAATTAGGTTTATAGGAATCTTTCATTAGCTGTTCTGAATCTCTATGACCAAGCATATGTAATGGTTGGTAAATTTACTGAGTTAGAATTCTAATCTAAATAGTGTATTTGACAGTATCATCAAATTATCTTCAGTTCAGTTCAGTTCAGTTCAGTCGCTCAGTCGTGTCCGACTCTTTGTGACCCCATGAATCGCAGTACGCCAGGCCTCCCTGTCCATCACCAACTCCCAGAGTTCACCCAGACTCACGTCCATTGAGTCCGTGATGTCATCCAGCCATCTTATCCTCGGTCGTCCCCTTCTCCTCCTGCCCCCAATCCCTCCCAGCATCAGGGTCTTTTCCAATGAGTCAACTCTTCGCATAAGGTGGCCAAAGTACTGGAGCTTCAGTTTTAGCATCATTCCTTCCAAAGAAATCCCAGGGTTGATCTCCTTCAGAATGGACTGGTCGGATCTCCTTGCAGTCCAAGGGACTCTCAAGAGTCTTCTCCAACACCGCAGTTCAAGAGCATCAATTCTTCTGCGCTCAGCCTTCTTCACAGTCCAACTCTCACAGCCATACATGACCACAGGAAAAACCATAGCCTTGACTAGACGGACCTTAGTCGGCAAAGTAATGTCTCTGCTTTTGAATATGCTGTCTAGGTTGGTCATAACTTTTCTTCCAAGGAGTAAGCGCCTTTTAATTTCATGGCTGCAGTCACCATCTGCAGTGATTTTGGAGCCCAGAAAAATAAAGTCTGACACTGTTTCTACTGTTTCCCCTTACAACTCTACAAAACCTTTTCTCAGAAGCCCAGAATGAAGTGATATGGCAAGCATTTTCAAGTAGACAGTACATACACAAAGTCAGCTCTAAGGAAAATTATATGGCATTCTTAGCTTTGTTTCAGCATATTCAGTCCTTTGTTTTATGACCTCTCCTTCTATGGTACACTCTTGCTTTTTCCGCCTGAAGTTTTTCTTTTTTTCTTCCCATTTCCTCTCTGTCAGAAATGGATATCATAAACTCCCGGAAAATAGCATTAGCCTTGAATACATCTTTTGGCACAATAAATAAGAATAGATAAAAGAAAGAAATACAGAGGTGAGGAAAGAAAAGATGAAAATTTTTCATAATTTAAAATCAGTTCTCAAGCCAAATGAAATGGCACTTTTATTAAAACCTCTTTAAATATCAGAACATCAGTAAAGGAGTATGTGTTCGTAGTATTATGTAAGTTTCAATTTAGTTGATCTATCTACGAATTCCTTTTATTTAATCTTGTATTTTTTTTTCAATAATCCAGTAAATGTTTTTGAGCATGGCCCTGTGTAACACCAGTAGAAGACAAAAAGAAGTGGCAAATATATTTTTTAAAAAGACTTTAATTATAAATTTCAAAATTTGATAGTTACTTTCATGATCTCCTTGGATTGATAACTACTTCTGGGTCTTATTTTCAGTTACTTTATTAAAGCGGATTACCAAAAATTTTGTTATTGCTGTACTACTGCTTAAGTTGTTCAAAAGATTTTACTTTTAAAAAGCAATGAAGTACTTACCAAAATGATGAATGATGTCACTTCTAAGGATTTTTTGGAATGCCTTACAAAGTTAACCAACAGTCCTACTAAATCACATGACGTGAAACAGTAATTTAAATAGTACCATATTTTATTTCGGGTCTCCCAAGTGGCTCGGTGGTAAAGAATACACCTGCCAATGCAGGAGACACGGGGGATGTGGGTTCAGTCCCTGGGTCAGGAAGATCCCCTGGAGGAGGGCATGGCCACTCACTCCAGTATTCTTGCCTGGAGAATTCCATGGACAGAAAAGCCTGGAAAGCTACAGTCAATGGTATTGCCAAAAGTTGGACACGAAAGAGCAACTAACACTTATGCTTTTCACTTGCCTCCTTGTATAAACTTTAGAATCAGTTTCTTGATATTACAAGATGACTTCCTAGGATTTTGCTGGAGGTGGCGTTGACTGAATAGATCAAGTTGGAAAGAACTGACATCTTGACAATTTTGATTCTTTCTGCTATGAACATGGGATTCTTTCCATTTAGCTAATTCTTTGATTTTATTTTTCAGAGTTTTATAGTTTTCTTCATATAGATCTTGTTCATGCCTTATTAGATTTATACATCAGTTTTCACTTTTTGGAGTATTATTGAAAATAATACTATATTTTTAATTTCACTTGTTCATTGTTGCTATATGGAAAAGCAGTTGACTTTTTATCTCACAATCTTCTGATAATTGTTAATTCCAGAGGTTTTTGTCCATTCTTTGGGATTTTCTATGTGAATGATCATGTCATTTGTAAACAAAAACAATTTTATGGCCTCCATCCCAATCGGTATGCTTATTATTTCCTTTTCTTGACTTACTGTATGACAATTACTTGCAGTAGTATGTTGAAAAGGAGTGATGAGATGGAGACATCTTTGCCTTGTACCTGATCTTATAGGGGAGACTGGAGTTTTTTAACTGTTGAGTGTGATGCTGGATAAATTTTTTGTAGATAAGCTTTATACTATTGGGAAGCTTCCTCTCTGTTCTGGTATACTGAGACTTTTAAATCATGAATGAATGTTGATATTTGTCAAATATTTTTTCTCCACCTATTGATATGACCATGTCTGTTTATGTGATGTATTATACTAATTGATTTTTGAACGTTTAACCAGCCTTGGTCGGAGAAGGCAATGGCACCCCACTCCAGTACTCTTGCCTGGAAAATCCCATGGATGGAGGAGCCTGGTAGGCTGCAGTCCATGGGGTCGCTAGGAGTCAGACATGACTGAGTAACTTCACTTTCACTTTTCACTTTCAGGCATTGGAGAAGCAAATGGCAACCCACTCCAGTGTTCTTGCCTGGAGAATCCCAGGGACGGGGGAGCCTGGTGGGCTGCCATCTCTGCCGTTGCACAGAGTCGGACACGAATGAAACGATTTAGCAGCACAGCAGCAACCAGCCTTGATTGCCTGGATAAATTCTGCTTTGTCATGGTTTATAATTATTTTTACATTTTTTGAATGGTTAACTTTTTATTCCAAATATTATGCTGCTAAGTCACTTCAGTCGTGTCCGACTCTGTGCAACCCCAGAGATAGCAGCCCACCAGGCTCCTCCATCCCTGGGATTCTCAAGGCAAGAACACTGGAGTGGGTTGCCATTTCCTTCTCCAATGCATGAAAGTGAAAAGTGAAAGTGAAGTTGCTCAGTCATGTCCGACTCTTAGTGACCCCATGGATTACAGCCTACCAGGCTCCTCTGTCCATGGATTTTCCAGGCAAGAGTACTGGAGTAGGGTACCATTGCCTTCTCCGTCCAAATATTATAGGCATCAATTATTATGATGTGAACCATAATTAATTTCCATTCTCATCTCCTGTTTTTTTTTTTTATATCAAGTTTAAAAATAGTCTGGTTTTCAAAAACTTTTTACCTTCATCGTATAGCTAAATCATCTCAGAATTTCCACTGTGTTATGCCTTTTAATGAATCCTCCTTTTTCTCCCTAACCTATTCCATCTGGGACTGGTTTCCTTTGTTTTCCCCCTCAAACCACTCTGATATGTTACTAAACCTATAGAACAGCTGCCATCCTGAAGCATTTTGCTCATTGTATTTCTGGATTGGATATGCTTTTCAATATTCATTGACTTTGCATGGTTGCTCCCTACTTTTGTTTGTAGATAAATGTTCTGAATAATTGCCTGTTTTCCTTCTAAATTTAAAATGCAGAGACTGCTAATCCCCTTGTTTTCTCTTTGTTGTTTTAAGATTTTTACTTCTTTTATTCCCTTGCTAATAATTCTGTCTTCATAGAGAAGAAAGATAAATGTTTACACACAATCTGCAGTATTAAACTTCAAGTTCTATATAGTTTTTAAAATACACATGCATTTTGGCAAAGCAAATGCATTTTTATGAATTTGTACAAACGTGTTTAATCCCAGGGACAGGGGAGCCTTGTGGACGCCATCCATGGGGTTGCACAAAGTCGGACACGACTGAAGCGACTTAGCAGCAGTAGCAGCAGCAGCAGCAGTATATGTTCAATGATTTTACTGGAGTAAATTTAAAGGATCACAACCATCCAAACAGATGTGTATCTATAAAGGAATTTATTTGGATTAATACTAAGAAGTGATTACAAATGAGTATATCAATGAATGTTTACTAAAATACATGTTATATATATACATACATTTAGCCTGTGAGTCTCTGAATTCGCCTGTCTTTCAACATTTGGGGGTGACTGTTTGCCATACAAGCTCCACTCTTTGAAGGATCCAGCTAAGTCATTGATTTTCAGCTTTTTCATGATTTTCTTGTAGAATGGGAATGGTTACAACCAAGATTTTAATATGTTGGAACTGAAAACAGAAGTCCCATTCATCATTTAATGTTTAGCTGACATTAATGTGCCAGATACTATGATGATTAATATTACCCCTAAAAACATCCTTTGACTCTCATAATTTATAAAGAAGCATTTACAATTTCAATTGTAATTAGTAAATAAAAGATTTTATTCAGATATTATTTTTGCCATCTAGGAATAATATGATATCTACATATGTATATAGATAGATATAAAACAATGCATTACTTTTTTTAAGCTAATGATAAAATAATTTTTAACAAGAAAAAATAGAAGCATATCATGGTTTCCCATATAATATTCTATATTAGTTCAAACTTATAAGTACTGAAAATATAGAATTGTAAGAGAACATGTAAGGTAATAATAATTAACTCAGAAATAAAATGCTATCACCCATCCTACATATGTATTGTGAGCAATGATTCAATTCCTGCATGCAAAATAATCTGTTATGATAAATCATGTTGTAAATATTAATTTAATGCCTTTACATTTTTTTGTAAGTTAGAAATATTTTTGGGTCATAAAGTTATATTTGGTCGTAAAGAGTGAATGCCTGTTAATGATAAACAGTAAAAACAATTTATATCAAAATTAGTGCTCCACAACATTTATGTACCTTTTGAAGGGTATCACACATAACTTAATTTTCAAGACATGATAATTTAAATAATGTTAAGTTTCAGTAGACAGCCATTACTATTCTTGGCAGTAGATAGAGGTATGCGTCAATGCTTGATTGATATAATTATGTAACTTTTCTTCCTTACCTGTTTAATATAGCAGATTATATTAATTGATTTGCTACTATTTAACCCATGTTACATCCTTCAAATAAAGTCCATATATGCAGTTCATTTTTATACAGTGTTATATTCAATTTGTTAATACTACCCTGAAGATTTTGCAAAATTTCATATCAGAGATATTAGTGTAGTTTCTTTTTTATATATACCTTTTCTTTTCATTTCAGCTTTTGTCTGTTTTTTTTTTTTTTTTTAATCAGCGTAATACAAGGCCTCAGAAAATGAATTAGGTGGTATTTATTTCTCTTCTATTTCTGGAAGAGTTTTGTAAAACTGATATTAAACTTTCTTAAATATTTATCAGAATGCTCATGTAAAGTCATTTGTGTCAGGGGATATATTTTAGGGGGAGCTTTTTAACTTGAATTCAATTTTTTAATGGCTCTAGGACTATTAAAGATGCCTTTTTTATATATTACTTCCAAAAATAATGAGAAGAAAGGTTGTATTATTTCATGTATCCATGTTTTGGCTCTTTTTGTTGTTTGTGCTTCCAAAGTTATTACCTTTATGTATGATAGTACAGTTGATACTTAAAGTAAGTGCCTAGAATAACAGATTAACAATATGTTTTCACAAGGAGGATGTAGTTGTTTAAATTCTAAATTCTATTGGATACATAAGGCATTTCACAATGAACTCCTTATGAACAGGAGGGTTTTACTTCCTCAATTTCACCAGTAACCAAAATTAACAGTGAATTTCAGACCGGTTTGTTTGTTTCTGCAGTTGTTTGAAAATACTGGTGATTGATACGTTTTTTGTGTGTTTGTTTGGCTTATTTTAACTGTCAGTTTTGGTATAGAAATACTTTTTTAGTTAAAAAAAAGTTTTTTCCATTTTCTCTTTGGGTATACAGCTAGTTCAACCTGTACTTACTCTTCTGGGTTATCTGTAATTGGATTATATTCTGATATCAAACTTTGAACATGCTGTTTCCATGCTCTTTCTCTTACCCAAAAAGCTCTATCTCTGGCCCCACCAATTTTCATCTGAAACATCCCTCCTCATTAAGTTCCTAGGTGAGCTGTCATCATCACAGAAAACTCTTTCCTAAGAGCCTGTTCTAAAGTACCTTCCTACAGCAGTCTCAGTCACATTACATATTTAGGTTGATAATCTAAAATCATCATATGCCTGCCTGTATGTCACTCTTTTTTCCTAATAATGATATCAAACTTTGAACATGCTGTTTCCATGCTCTTTCTCTTACCCAAAAAGCTCTATCTCTGGCCCCACCAATTTTCATCTGAAACATCCCTCCTCATTAAGTTCCTAGGTGAGCTGTCATCATCACAGAAAACTCTTTCCTAAGAGCCTGTTCTAAAGTACCTTCCTACAGCAGTCTCAGTCACATTACATATTTAGGTTGATAATCTAAAATCATCATATGCCTGCCTGTATGTCACTCTTTTTTCCTAATAGCATTTAAATGACATGAGGATACAAAATTTGTCTTCTTTACCTATACATCCATACCCACTTGAATAGAATTCAGCATGAACACTTAATAAGTATTTTTAATTGAACAAATGAATAAAGAGTCAATTACAGTTTTAATAGATTTTTCCTAGTGGCAATTTAGTTCCTGTAAGCTTTTGTCATAACCTCTGGCACAAAATAAGAGTATAATATATAATGCATGATGATCTCCTAGTCCTAGCTATAGGACAAGGATCTCAAATAATTTGATGAATATTGCATATTTTTTCAGGGAATCTTCTTTAGGCACATGTATACATAATTGGGTCTATATTAAAGCCTGGTTAACAACTTTCGCAAATTTCATTATAGTCAGTCATTCATAAAACTGTTGTTCATATGCTTGGTCCACCTAATGACAATGACTTAACAATGCGTGCGTGTATGCATGCTAAGTCTCTTCAGTTATGTCCGACTCTTTGAGACTCTGTAGACCTTAGCCTGCCAGGCTCCTCTGTCCCTGGGATTCTCCAGACAAGAATACTGAAGTGGGTTGCCCTTCAGGGGATCTTCTTGACCCAGGGATCAAATCCACAAGTCTAATGTTTCCTGCATTGGCAGGTGGGTTCTTTACCACTAGTACCACCTGGGGAGCCTGACTTAACGATAAGAAACTTTTTTTTTTCTATTTAAAAATGTCTGCACAGGCAAACCAAGCTAGGTCTGACAGTTTCCATCATTCAGTTCAGTTCAGTTCAGTCGCGCAGTCGTGTCCGACTCTTTGCGACCCCATGAATCGCAGCACGCCAGGCCTCCCTGTCCATCACCAACTCCCGGAGTTCACTCAGACTCACGTCCATTGAGTCTGTGATGCCATCCAGCCATCTCATCCTCGGTCGTCCCTTTCTCCTCCTGCCCCCAATCCCTCCCAGCATCAGGGTCTTTTCCAATGAGTCAACTCTTCGCATAAGGTGCCCAAAGTACTGGAGCTTCAGTTTTAGCATCATTCCTTCCAAAGAAATCCCAGGGTTGATCTCCTTCAGAATGGACTGGTTGGATCTCCTTGCAGTCCAAGGGACTCTCAAGAGTCTTCTCCAACACCACAGTTCAAAAGCATCAATTCTTCGGCGCTCAGCCTTCTTCACAGTCCAACTCTCACATCCATACATGACCACAGGAAAAACCATAGCCTTGACTAGACGGACCTTAGTCGGCAAAGTAATGTCTCTGCTTTTGAATATACTATCTAGGTTGGTCATAACTTTTCTTCCAAGGAGTAAGCGCCTTTTAATTTCATGGCTGCAGTCACCATCTGCAGTGATTTTGGAGCCCAAAAAAACAAAGTCTGACACTGTTTCTACTGTTTCCCCATCTATTTCCCATGAAGTGATGGGGCCAGATGCCATGATCTTCGTTTTCTGAATGTTGAGCTTTAAGCCAACTTTTCCACTCTCCTCTTTCACTTTCAACAAGAGGCTTTTTAGCTCCTCCTCACTTTCTGCCATAAGGGTGGTGTCATCTGCATATCTGAGATTATTGATATTTCTCCCAGCAATCTTGATTCCAGCTTGTGTTTCTTCCAGTCCAGCATTTCTCATGATGTACTCTGCATATAAGTTAAATAAGCAGGGTGACAATATACAGCCTTGACGTACTCCTTTTCCTATTTGGAACCAGTCTGTTGTTCCATGTCCAGTTCTAACTGTTGCTTCCTGACCTGCATACAGATTTCTCAAGAGGCAGGTCAGGTGGTCTGGTATTCCCATCTCTTTCAGAATTTTCCACAGTTTATTGTGATCCACACAGTCAAAGGCTTTGGCATAGTCAATAAAGCAGAAATAGATGTTTTTCTGGAACTCTCTTGCTTTTTCCATGATCCAGCGGATGTTGGCAATTTGATCTCTGGTTCCTCTGCCTTTTCTAAAACCAGCTTGAACATCAGGGAGTTCACGGTTCACATATTGCTGAAGTCTGGCTTGGAGAATTTTGAGCATTACTTTACTAGCATGTGAGATGAGTGCAATTGTGCGGTAGTTGGAGCATTCTTTGGCATTGCCTTTCTTTGGAATTGGAATGAAAACTGACCTTTTCCAGTCCTGTGGCCACTGCTGAGTTTTCCAGATTTGCTGGCAAATTGAGTGCAGCACTTTCACAGCATCATCTTTCAGGATTTGAAACAGCTCAACTGGAATTCCATCACCTCCACTAGCTTTGTTCGTAGTGATGCTTTCTAAGGCCCACTTGACTTCACATTCCAAGATGTCTGGCTCTAGATTAGTCAACACATCATCATGATTATCTGGGTCATGAAGATCTTTTTTGTACAGTTCTTCCGTGTATTCTTGCCACCTCTTCTTAATATCTTCTGCTTCTGTTAGGTCCAGACCATTTCTGTCCTTTATTGAGCCCATCTTTGCATGAAATATTCCCTTGGTATCTCTAATTTTCTTGAAGAGATCTCTAGTCTTTCCCCTTCTGTTCTTTTCCTCTATTTCTTTGCATTGATTGCTGAAGAAGGGTTTCTTATCTCTTCTTGCTATTCTTTGGAACTCTGCATTCAGATGCTTATATCTTTCCTTTTCTCCTTTGCTTTTTGCTTCTCTTCTTTTCACAGCTATTTTTAAGGCCTCCCCAGACAGCAATTTTGCCTTTTTGCATTTCTTTTCCATGGGGATGGTCTTAATCCCTATCTCCTATACAATGTCACGAACCTCACTCTATAATTCATCAGGCACTCTATCAGATCTAGACCCTTAAATCTATTTCTCACTTCCACTGTATAATCATAAGGGATTTGATTTAGATCATACCTGAATGGTCTAGTGGTGTTGCCCACTTTCTTCAATTTAAGTCTGAATTTGGAAATCAGGAGTTCATGATCTGAGCCACAGTCAGCTCCCATTCTTGTCTTTGTTGACTGTATAGAGCTTCTCCATCTTTTCCATCATTAGGGAATAGAATTATTTCTGCTGCTTCTCTACATTCTTTCTTTTTTAAAAAATAAATATACTAATATGGTGCTGTTTCTTCATTTTATTTATTTATGTTTGACTACACTGTGCAGGCATGTGGGATCTTAGTTCTCTGACAAGGGATCAAACCCAGGTCCCCTGCAGTGGAAGTGTAGATTCTTAACCAGTGGACCACCAGAGAAGTCCCTTCTCTGCCATCTTTAACGTGTGCTTCATATTATGCTTCAAGATGGCTGCTTGAACTTCTCCAACATATTTTGTTTATTTTATACTTTATTACATGTTTATATAATAATTTGGACTTGTCGTAACACAACTATTTCAACTTTTAAAATGTCCTGTGAATATGATAGCTTCCTCTAAAGAAGACAGACGAGAAAATAAAGCCCAGAGAGTTTAAAGGACTGTGTCTACACCATGCAAGGTATAGGACATTTAGATTCTCGAGGTGATTTAGTCTTTAATATTTATTCTTTGTATACAATACAATAATGGTTTGATAGCTTTGCCTTTTTAAAAACTATTTGAACTGTAGAGTACTTATAAAACACCTAAATTTGCATTCAGGGAAAAATTAACTCAGCTCATTAGCTGTCCATGCATTTTTCCCCAGAATACTGAGTAAGGAGATCAGAAAGATAATGAATCTTTCTCTAACTTGAAATGAGAGGTATTATCAATCACAGAATATCTTACATTCACACAATAAATACTTTACATATTAAAAGCCTGATTGACCTATAAACCTTTGAATACCTAGGAAAAACTGCTTCTAATATTTAGCAGAGAATGCTATAATGAATTAACCAGGGCACATATTTATAAATTAGGTTGACTTAATATTCTAAATAATATTAAAGTTTTGAATTTCACAGTGTACTTTTACATATATTTGTAATGTTCCTTTGCAGCTGGTGAAAATACAGTGACTTAAATAGGGCAAGCACAGTTTTGTAGTCATCTTCCTTCAACAGGTAAACTCCTAGAGTTGACATTTAATCCCACATTTTCTTATTAGAATTGGTAATATATTTTCTGTAGGTTGCCTCTGTCAAGGAATGTTGAAGTAGTTTGAAAACGGATATCAGCATGATGATCTCATAGGGAGACAAACACAGGACAACAATAATAAGAAAAATGAAGCAATGAAAGCAAAGAAATGGTTGCTTTGTCAGTAAAGCATGGAGCCTCAATCATTGGACTAGTCTTTGGTGTAGGAGCAAATTTTCCAGATGTAAGTGTCCTTAGGCTCCATATCAGTTATATAATCAGTGGCAGAAAAGAGGTGAACAGTCAAATAAAACTATGCATTAGAACTTTAGAATTAAAAGAAAAACTAGTTATTAAATGTGAATGTTTACCACTGGCAACATTTATTGCACAGAGGAAATACCAGCCTTTAGGCTGAAAAATGCATCCTTGGAGAAGGCAATGGCACCCCACTCCAGTACTCTTGCCTGGAAAATCCCATGGACGGAAGAGCCTGGTAGGCCTCAGTCCATGGAGTCGCAAAGAGTCGGACACGACGGAGTGACTTCACTTTCACTTTCATGCATTGGAGAGGGAATGGCAACCCACTCCAGTATTCTTGCCTAGAGAATCCCAGGAATGGGGGTGCCTTGTGAGCTGCCGTCTATGGGGTCGCACAGAGTCAGACACGACTGAAGCAACTTAGCAGCAGCAGCAATGCATCCTTGGATCTGACCCATTCCGAGTACAGAGGCATAGTAACATCACATCTGTGTGGCAGGAAGATGGTAAAGTCAAACACTGGTATTGCAGTGATTTCTCACAAAACTGCTGAGAGAGCAGATTAAAGCCAAAAATACAAAATCTTTTTTTCTAAGCTTAGATTCCATTGCATGTTCAGTAGCTTAATCATGTTCTACTCTTTTCAGCCACATGGAATGTAGTCTGCCAGTCTTCTGTGTCATGGGATTTCCCAGGCAAGAGTATTGGAGTAGGTTGCCATTTCCTTCTCCAGGGCATCTTCCTGACCCAGGGATGGAAACCATGTCTCTTGCATCTCTTGTATTGGCAGGTGGATTTTTTTACCACTGGTGCCTCCTGGCAAGCCCATTAGACAGATATCCAAGGAGTGGTGGCTGCGCTGGTGCCGGAGGGCCAAGAGGAGCTATCCCAGGTTCAAGGTTAGGAGGGGCAGCAGTGAGGAGCTACCCCTCGTCCAAGGTAAGGAGCAGTGGCTGCACTTTGCTGGAGCAGCCGTGAAGAGATACCACATGTCCAAGGTAAGAGAAACCCAAGTCAGATGGTAGATGTTGCAAGAGGGCATCAGAGGGCAGGCACACTGAAACCATACTTCCAAGAGGAGCTATCCCAGGTTCAAGGTTAGGAGGGGCAGCAGTGAGGAGCTACCCCTCGTCCAAGGTAAGGAGCAGTGGCTGCACTTTGCTGGAGCAGCCGTGAAGAGATACCACATGTCCAAGGTAAGAGAAACCCAAGTCAGATGGTAGATGTTGCAAGAGGGCATCAGAGGGCAGGCACACTGAAACCATACTCACAGTAAATAGTCAATCTAATCACATGGACCACAGTCAAGTCTAACTCAGTGAAACTAAGCCATGCTGTGTGGGGCCACCCAAGAAGGGCAGGTCATGGTGGAGAGGTCTGACAGAATGTGGTCCACTGGAGAAGGGAATGGCAAACCACTTCAGTATTCTTGCCTTGAGAACGCCATGAACACTATGAAAAGGCAAAATGGTAGGATACTGAAAGAGGAAGTCCCCAGGTCGGTTGGTGCCCAATATGCTACTGGAGATCAGTGGAGAAATAACTCCAGAAAGAATTAAAGGATGGAGGCAAAGCAAAAACAATAACCATTTGTGGATGTGATGGTGATAGAAGCAAGGTCCAATGTTGTAAAGAGCAATATTGCATAGGAACCAGGAATGTCAGGTCCATCAATCAAGGCAAATTGGAAGTGGTCAAACAGGAGATGTCAAGAGTGAACATCAACATTCTAGGAATCAGCAAACTAAAATGGACTGGAATGGGTGAATTTAACTCAGATGACCATTATATCTACTAGTGTGGGCGAGAATCCCTTAGAAGGAATGGATTCACCATCATGGTCAACAAAAGAGTCTGAAATGCAGTACTTGAATACAATCTCAAAAACGACAGAATGATCTCTGTTCATTTCCAAGGCAAACCATTCAATATTACAGTAATCCAAGTCTATGCCCCAACCAGTAACACTGAAGAAGCTGAAGTTGAACTGTTCTGTGAAGACCTACAAGATCTTTTAGAACTAACACCCAAAAAAGATGTCCTTTTCATTATAGGGGACTGGAATGCAAAAATAGGAAGTCAAGAAACACCTGGAGTAACAGGCAAATTTGGCCTTGGAATACAGAATGAAGCAGGGCAAAAGCTAATAGAGTTTTGTCAAGAAAATGCACTGGTCATAGCAAACACCCTCTTCCAACTGCACAAGAGAAGACTCTACACATGGACATCACCAGATGGTCAACACTGAAATCAGATTGATTATATTCTTTGCAGCTAAAGATGGAGAAGCTCTATACAGCCGCAAAAACAAGACTGGGAGCTGACTATGTCTGAGATCATGAACTCCTTATTGTCAAATTCAGACTCAAACTGAGAAAGTAGGGAAAACCACTAGAACATTCAGGTATGACCTAAATCAAATCCCTTCTGATTATACAGTGGAAGTGAGAAGTAGATTTAAGTAACTGGATCTGATAGATAGAGTTCCTGATGAACTATGGATGCAGTTCATGACATTGACAGGAGACAGGGATCAAAACCATTCCTATGGAAAAGAAATTCAAAAAAGCAAAATGGCTGTCTGGGGATGCCTTACAAATAGCTGTGAAAAGAAGAGAAGAAAAAAACAAAGGGAAAAGGAAAGATATAAGCATCTGAATGCAGATTTCCAAAGAATAGCAAGGAAAGATAAGAAGTCTTCTTCAGCAATCAATGCAAAGAAATACAGGAAAACAACAGAATGGAAAGACTAGAGATCTCTTCAAGAAAATTAGAGATACCAAGGGAACATTTCATGCAAAGACAAGCTCAATAAAGTACAGAAATGGTATGGACCTAACAGAAGCAGAAGATATTACGAAGAGGTGACAAGAATACATAGAAAAACTGTACAAAAAAGGTCTTCATGATCCAGATAATCATGAATGTATGGTCACTCACCTAGAGCCAGACATCCTGGAATGTGAGGTCAGTTTTCATTCCAATCCCAAAGAAAGGCAATGCCAAAGAATACTCAAACTACTGCACAATTGTACTCATCTCACATGCTAGTAAAATAATGCTCAAAATTCTCCAAGCCAGGCTTCAGTAATACGTGAACCGTGAACTTCCAGATATTCAAGCTGGTTTTAGAAAAGGCAGAGGAACCAGAGAATAAATTACCAACATCCCCTGGATCATCTAAAAAGCAAGAGAGTTCCAGAAAAACATATATTTCTACTTTCTTGACTATGCCAAAGCCGTTGACTGTATGAATCACAATAAACTGTGGAAAATTCTGAAAGAGATGGGAATACCAGACCACCTGACCTGCCTCTTGAGAAACTTATATGCAGGTCAGGAAGCAACAGTTAGAACTGGACATGGATTAGTTGTCAGTTGTTTCATTTGCTATTATTTTCTCCCATTCAGAAGGCTGTCTTTTCACCTTGCTTATAGTTTCCTTTGTTGTGCAGAAGCTTTTAATTTTAATTAGATCCCATTTGTTTATTTTTGCTTTTATTTCCAGTATTCTGGGAGGTGGATCATAGAGGATCCTGCTGTGATTTATGTCAGAGAGTGTTTTGCCTATGTTCTCCTCTAGGAGTTTTATAGTTTCTTGTCTTACGTTTAGATCTTTAATCCATTTTGAGTTTATTTTTGTGTATGGTGTTAGAAAGTGATCTAATTTCATTCTTTT
>SJXQ01007582.1:14315-52429 GCA_006408695.1 Aepyceros melampus | reverse complement strand
TATTTGGAACCAGTCTGTTGTTCCATGTCCAGTTCTAACTGTTGCTTCCTGACCTGCATATAGGTTTCTCAAGAGACAGGTCAGGTGGTCTGGTATTCCCAACTCTTTCAGAATTGTCCACATTTTATTGTGATCCACACAGTCAAAGGCTTCGGCATAGTCAATAAAGCAGAAATAGATATTTTTCTGGAACTCTCTTGCTTTTTCCATGATCCAGAGGATGTTGGCAATTTGATCTCTGGTTGCTCTGCCTTTTCTAAAACCAGTTTGAACATCTGGAAGTTCACGGTTCACGTACTGCTGAAGCCTGGCTTGGAGAATTTTGAGCATTACTTTACTAGCACGTGAGATGAGTGCAACTGTGCAGTAGTTTGAGCATTCTTTGGCATTGCCTTTCTTTGGAATTGGAATGAAAACTGACCTTTTCCAGTCCTGTGGCCACTGCTGAGTTTTCCAAATTTGCTGGCATATTGAGTGCAGCACTTTCACAGCATCATCTTCCAGGATTTGAAATAGCTCAACTGGAATTCCATCACCTCCACTAGCTTTGTTCGTAGTGATGCTTTCTAAGGCCCACTTGACTTCACATTCCAAGATGTCTGGCTCTAGATTAGTCATCACACCATCGTGATTATCTTGGTTGTGAAGCTCTTTTTTGTACACTTCTGTGTATTCTTGCCACTTCTTCTTAATATCTTCTGCTTCTGTTAGGTCCAGACCATTTCTGTCCTTTATTGAGCCCATCTTTCCATGAAATGTTCCCTTGGTATCTCTAATTTTCTTGAAGAGATCTCTAGTCTTTCCCATTCTGTTCTTTTCCTCTATTTCTTTGCATTGATCACTGAGGAAGGCTTTCTTATCTCTTCTTGCTATTCTTTGGAACTCTGCATTCAGATGCTTATACCTTTCCTTTTCTCCTTTGCTTTTCATTTCTCTTCTTTTCACACTATTTGTAAGGCCTCCTCAGACAGCCATTTTGCTTTTTGCATTTCTTTTCCATGAGGATGGTCTTGATCCCTGTCTCCTGTATGATGTCACGAACCTTGGAAGACATGGAGTAGCCATCATGGTCAACAAAAGAGTCCTAAATGCAGTCTCAAAAATGACAGAATAATCTCTGTTCATTTCCAAGGCAAACCACTCAGTATCACAGTAATCCAAGTCTATGCCCCAACCAGTAATGCTGAAGAAGCTGAAGTTGAACGGTTCTATGAAGACCTACAAGACCTTTTAGAACTAACACCCAAAACAGATGTCCTTTTCATTATAGGGGACTGGAATGCAAAAAAAGGAAGTCAAGAAACACCTGGAGTAACAGGCAATTTGGCCTTGGAATAAAGAATGAAGCAGGGCAAAGGTTAATAGAGTTTTGCCAAGAGAACGCACTGGTCATAGCAAACACCCTCTTCCAACAACACAAGAGAAGACTCTACACATGGACATCACCAGATGGTCAACACCAAAATCAGATTGATTATATCCTTTGCAGCCAAAGATGGGGAGAAGGCAATGGCAACCCACTCTGGTACTCTCGCCTGGAAAATCCCATGGATAGAGCAGCCTGGTGGGCTACAGTCCATGGGGTTGTGAAGAGTCAGACACTTCTGAGCGACTTCACTTTCACTTTTCACTTTCATGCACTGGAGAAGGAAATGGCAACCCACTCCAGTATTCTTGCCTGGAGAATCCCAGGGATGGAGGAGCCTGGTGGGCTGCCATCTATGGGGTTGCACAGGGTCGGACACGACTGACGTGACTTAGCAGCAGCCAAAGATGGAGAAGCTCTATACAGTCAGCAAAAATAAGACTGGGAGCTGACTGTGGCTCAGATCATGAACTCCTTATTGCCAAATTCAGGCTTAAATTGAAGAAAGTAGGGAAAACCACTACACCATTCAGGTATGACCTAAATCAAATCCCTTATGATTATACAGTGGAATTGAGAAATAGATTTAAGGGACTAGATCTGATAACTGGTTCAGTCTTCCTCAAATGCCTTTGCTCTGCCTGGCAATGGGAGCAGGAATGGGGGAGCACACTTTAAAATTGCCAGTTTGTGGAACCACCCTGCTATTTGGCTCAGAAGGGCACTTTTGAAGGAATTGGTTTCCTTTGGAGAACGTGCGGTCTTTTCCATCCTCTCCTCACCTCCATCTCCAGAGCAGTGTCTGAGGGTGAGGGAGGGCAGTGATAACCGGATAACTAGCGGTGAGGGGTGGACATCGCTTGGAGGAACACTGGGTCCTCCCTGCTGGCTGCTGCTCCTGAGTGGCTGGCCTGCTCTGCTACTGCCTAGACAGCTACGCTACACCTGTCCTGTTGGGGGTGCAGCAGCCGCTGCTGGTCCCTATTCACCCCCTTCACTAACCAGGGCTCCCACCTCACAGCTGCTAACCTGTCACACCAGGACCCTTCTCCAGGGATCGCCCTTGATGGGAAGGCACCCACCTCCCCGGAGATGGACCCTGGCCAATGCCTGCCTCTCCAGGGTCTTCCCCACCACACACCCCACACCCCCTAAGCTGCAAATCCACTGGTCTTCTTACAGTTCCTCCACCATGGAACATGGGGTCTAAGTCCCAGGAGTGCTCCCCACCCCCCTTCTCAGCTAACTCCCTCAGAATGACTTCTCTTAGACACGAGGTGTTTCGGGGACGGCTCTTCCACAGCCTACACTTCTACATTCCATTGTGTAGTCTGATCAATACCTGTCTCTCCCATTTGAATTGATACTCCTGAGAAGAGGGACTATTTCTGATTTTCTAACCAGCGAATCCCTAGGGCCTACTACAGTGCCTGGCAGAAAGCTGGGGCTTATTAAATATATCTTTGAGAGCATGAACAATTCTGATTTTAAATGAGCTTGTGAATAATTGGAAGGCATCCCTTGGCTTTCAGTATTTCACTCCAACTCCCTGCTACATCCTGGAAAATCCTGAAAGTGGGACCCTGCTCCCCTAGGCACTCTTTACCTATCCTTAGAGAAAGGATCCAAAGTCACAGTCATCAGGAAGTCCCCTTCATCAGGAAACAGAGCAGGTCTGTTTGCAAATCAAGCCCAGGGCTCCCTGCCAGGTCCCCAAACAAAGGCCAAACCAGCCTCACCCGGAGGCCCTGCAGCTTCAGATCCCTGTGCAGCTACATTTCCCTGTGCGCTCCGCCCAAGCCTTGTCCTTCTCCATCTCCTTCACCCTGGTCCTTCAGTGATCTGTAATCTTCTAGACGGAGGCACTGTCAGGTCAGAGAAGATGAAGAGACTCCTGTAGGTTCATAAAGCAAACTAGTGGTTTTAGAATCCAGGTACGGCACTTTCTCTGTGGTCCAGGGGTTCAGAATCTGTCTGCCAATCCACAGGTTGGGTCCCTATCCTGGAAGAGCCCAAGTGCTTGAAGCTAAGCCCGTGTGCCCCAGCTACTGAAGCCTGCACACTTAGGGCCCATGTTCCGCCTCAGGAGAAGTCGCTGCCATGGGAAGCCTGAGCACCGCAGCTGGAGAGTAGCCCACCGCTCACAGCAACCAGGGAAAAGCCCTCTCACAGCAACGAAGACCCACAGCCAATAAATAAGCAGAATCCAGTTATTCTGAGATCCCACCCAGTGATAAAGAGAATAAATGCAGCCAATATCCATCTACTCTGTGCCAAACACTGTGCAGAGTAGCTTACATGCATTATTTTACTGAATCTTTACTATTCTTCTCTGGAGATTCTATTAGTGTCCCTATTTCGTGGAAGAAGAAACTGGGGCTTTAAGAAGTTAGAGAGAGCCTAGGATTCATTCATTCAGAGATCAGCAATCTATGCCCCACAGGCCACATTTGGCCCAGGGCATGTTTTTGTAAATAAAGTTTCCTTGAAACGGAGCCATGTTTGTTTACATATCACCCTTGGCTGCCTTTGTGCAGAGTAGCTGAGACAGATACTCTGTGGCCTGCAAAGCCAAAAGTATTACTATATGGCCCTTTACCAAAAAAGCTTGCCAACCCCTGTTCTGGACGACACCCCCTGTCTGGGCGTTTTTACATCTGGACTCATTGGTCAGAGGGTTTTATATGCAGGTCTACTGCAAACAGCTCCCACTGCATGTTTGAGCTTTCCACGCTGCGCACCCGAGCTAGAGGTGTTCAGTAATGCCACTGTGCCCACAACTCCCTCTAAGAGCAACAGCCCTTTCTCTGTACTGCTTCACACCTCAACTCCCCTCACCCTCTTCTGACGGGATCCACAGCTAATGGGATCAAGGGGAGGGGGTCATCCACAGCTGGGCAGTAACCTATGATATCAATGACTTGATATAAAAAAGGGAACTAGACCAATCAGATCCTTCTCTTGGGCGTTTAGGAAAGGGACACTGAGAGACCCAGGCCACTAAGGGAAATGGAAGATGTGGTCTTGAGGACAACTGGAGGCCAGGCGGGTATGATAGACAGCGAAAGGCAAAGCAATAAGGACATGTGCTGTGGAACAGAAGAAACCGGAGGAACTGTGCTGACTGTGTAGACAGAACCCTGGCAGGAGGGGCTTGCTGCCATAAGATAAAACGAGAGAGAGGGGCCTCGGTCCCTGAAGGCTTCCCAAGTCCAGGTCTCGTGAGAAAAACTGTCTTCTTCTTGGATTATCAGCTAAGCTTTTTTTGGTTACAGATGAACAAAAATCTAATATAAATGGGTTTAAACATCAGTGGGTATATATCAATTAACATAACTGAAAAGGCCAAGAGGCTTCAGGTTCAGCTTAATCCGGCAGCTCAAATGATGTTACATACGATCCAGTTTCTTGCAGTTTCTCTGCCTTGCCTTCTGTGATTGGACTCCCCCCCCACTCCATGCCCTTCCCGCCTTGGGCCACTCTAGACTCTTAGCTCATGGTGTCAAGATGGCTGCAGCAACTCCAGACCTCACAGCTGCATACCAGTCTGCCATAGAGAGGGCATCCCTTCCAGTAGCTCCTTCCCATTCTGGAATGCGATCTCTTACTGCCTCTCTTTGATTGCACTTTGGCCAAGCACTGGGCTGCACTGACTCGATGAGACCCCCTAGCATCTGCTTTCAGTTTTCTGGCCTATGATAACAACACTGGAGTGTTCCGTCTGTCCCAGGGCCTCATCACCCTTCACGTGCATTCCAACTCTTCATGATCAGAACGGTCAATGAGGAAGTTATTAGAATTATCCTTATTTTACCAACAGGGACAGGAAAGCACAGAGAGGTTAGAGGCCCTGCCCAGGGTCACATGGCCATCATGTGGCAGAGCTGCTGACTAGCAGCAAAACCAAGAGCTAAACGGGGCCGGGGGATCTTGGAGCCAGAGCTCTCAGCCTCTTCTGTGTCCCTGCCTGTTGGGGGAGGGTGTCACCCAACAGCCCCAGCTACTGTCATTCCACTTCGTATCGCTATCCTGGTGACCCAAATCTTGGTTCAGAGGGAAGTATTTTGTTCACAGATTCTCTGGCTTCAGAACAAATTTACTCAAAAGTCCTGCTCCCACCTCTGGGTTCCTCTGGACTCTCTTTTCTCCCACCACCTGATCCGTTTCCATGGAAACTGCCGGGCTCCTGCATCCTTTTCATCCTTCTTCCTGGGAAGCAAGGCCAGCTCTCGGGCACCCCAGTAGCCAGGCCTAACCATTATTAAGACCAAAGAGGTAATATCTGGAAGAAATATTTCCAGGCAGAGGGAAGAACCAAACGGGGTTTCTGATTTTTTCCTCTGATGTTCTCCAAAATAACACCAGGTGCTCTGAGCAGCTCTGCCAATTACCTCGGCCCAGTGGACACGGGCTGGAACGTGGCTTGTCATCTGTTCTCCTGCATCTCACCATTTCAGCCAGCAGGCCGCCCTCCCTTCTTGGGGGTGCAAGTCTGGGGTCTGAGGCAGAGGGCAAGACGTCTTGCCAATCTTTGGTACTGGGCTGTAGCACTCACGATGCAGCTGGTGGCCTGGGGGTGCAAAAGGGAGGATGTACCCAGTTTGCCCCTTCTGGAAAAGGAGGAAGCAACCATCCGCTGAGTGCCTGGGCATCTCAGGAACAGCAGATGTGGCAAGCTTCCTTGCCACCAGGAAGTGCCCTGCAGCTCCAGTGGCCAGAAAATGGGAAGTATTTTGTGGATTCTGTCTTCCCCAGTGGCTTCCCCGAGGGCTCAGCAGGTAAACAATCCATGTGCAATGCAGGAGACACAAGAGACATGTGTCCAACCCCTGGGTCAGGCAGAGCCCCTGGAGAAGGAAATAGCACTCACTCCAGTACTCTTGCCTGGGAAATCCCAAGGACAGAGGAGCCCGGCAGGCTACAGCCCATGGGGTTGCAGAGAGTCAGACAGGACTGAGTGACTAAGCACGTCAGGGCCTTGCAACCTGGTCCACAGTCTCCATATACCAGAGAAGCCAGAATGTTCCCTATATCCCACTCCTGCCAGGTCATGGTTGGGTGTTAATTCTCTGGGCTTTGGTTTCCTTATCTTTAAAATGGGCCCAATTCTTGCACTGATAAGATAGCTGTGAAGATGTAACCAAGCAAGACACAGTAAAGCCCTCTTTTTAAAGTCATCTAAAGGTATCCTTGTGGTCCTCATCGTCATCATTATAAATCGTGTGGGGAGATTCTGGAAGAGTAGCAGAACTTCAGATGCCCAAAAACAATGACAAGACTCAATTTAGATACAAACATAAAAAGAATTTTGTTTCTACAGTCACTGCTTTCAAATATGCTCATTGAATCTCTTTCTCATTCCTGAGTAATTTCTGGATCCATGCCCTTCTTCTCATGTTCAGGTATTTAAACCTGGTCAGGTCCAGCTTAAAACTCCTGACTCTGCTCTTATTCAAAGCTCTCCTCCTCCCCCACTGCAAACTGGATGACTTGAGAGTCTTGGGTTAGGGCTGATCATGGAGAGGAGGGGTGGGCTGGTTTGGAGATGTCTCCTCCCTCAGTGAGCAGGGGGCCCGGGGCCAGGAGGAGATCTTAGCTATCTGGTCACCTCAGGTTGCAGGAACTGTGGGCTAGTCTCTAGGGAGTTTGAGGGCCCCTTTGCACAGTAGAATGAAGGTTTTATCAGAGCTATTTTCAGCTCTACCCTAGCTTCCTTAAACACCAAGAATCAACCAGCAGTATCTGGCTTCTGCTCCTCCTTTTCAACTCCAAGCACCTTTCGCAGAAACACAGTGACCTCCAGGGGCTGCAGAGACCAGGAACAGGGTGGGGTGTGATCATTCTCATCTTTCTTTTAGGCCCAGGACAGCACAGCCTGAGCCTTCAGATAGCTTTAAGTCAGACAAAAGCACCAGTTCTGTCTTCATGTGCAGACTCCAGAATTCTGCTCGAGGAAGAGGCGGGCCTGCCAGTGTCCCCTTACAGAAAGCACCCCTCATGACCTGGAGAAGTTTTCTAGAAGCTCCCCAACAGAGTGTGGCTTCAGATAAACCACACATGCTGCACTCCCTGAAGACTAAGGTTCCTCCTCTCCCCCAGGCAGCTTCTCCTTTCACAGCCCGTGGCTTTGGTTGGAAGCAGAGGGCAGCCCAGCAGACAGAACACAATATTTGGCTCCTGGGGAGGAGCTTTGCAAGTAGGGTACTCAGTCCCTTGTGTGCTACTATTTCAGAACAACAAGAAAAAATTTCTAACATTCTATATTAATAATAATATCTACTTTTTAAGTAAGCACTTATTGCTGCCAGGATTCTTGCTAACTAACTCCTTGAGTACTTTATTTTAGACCTTACACTAACTTTGCGCCACCAGTATTATTATAACTTGTATTTCTACTAAGGATCAGAGAGCTTAAATACGTTGCCCAAGGTCTAAGATCTCCTGGAGGAGGAAATGGCAACTCACTCCAGTACTCTTGCCTGAAAAACGTCATGGACAGAGGAGACTAGTGGGCTGCAGTTCATGGGCTCACAGAGCCAGGCGCGACTGAACACAGGTCTCAAAGCAGGTTTTGCACCCACACCTCTCCAATCCCAGGGCAGGGACTTGTCACTACTACACGTGACTGTTTCTGCAGGACTCACCTTGGGGACAAAGGACTTGCTTGGGCTCTGCCACCCTTCCTGGGCTTTTATCTGGGAGTGAGGGATGTGCCTCCCAGAAAGAGACTCCAAGCATGCACGAAAATGAACAGCGCAGGGCTGTCCCAATGCTGGGTTTGGAGGCCACTGTGGAACCTACAGTCATACTCAGGACCTCTCCTAGTCAGGCCAAATCTTCCCCCCATCTCAGCAGTTCCAAAAAGGAGGAAGCATGAGTTCCACTCTCTCTTTCTCACCAGGAAGACCAAAGCAGCAAAGAGGTCCTGGTTTGGATCTTTAGAGAACCGGAGATGAGCTCTCTCGCCCCTGTCTGGGCCGGGGAGGGCACAGGAGGGGGCCCGAGGAGCCCAGATGACAGTGGCAGAGCCAAAGGGGCCGGCAGCCCAGTGTGACGCTCAGAGTCTGGGGCAGCGTTTCCTCAGTCCCACTCTGGGCTCAGCCCCTCTAGAGCTGTTAGCCCCCTCAAGGAGGGATGCTGGCCAAGACATTTCTTGCCAAGCCAACTGCCGCTGATCTCCGTCTCCACAAAGGACAGCTGGAACGTGAGTTCATTTAATCCTTGCAACAATTCTTATGAGGTAGATACCTACATTCCCATGTTTAAAAAGAGAATAACTGAAGCACAGATAGGTTACGTAATCTGCCCAAGGTCACACAGCTTATTCTGGGGTTCATATCCAAGCAGCCTGATTATATAGAGTGCCTGCTCTTAACCACTGAACAATCCTACCACTCTAGACCTAGCGGCTTTGGTGAATTCCTCAGCCCTGGACGAGACAGCATGGAGGCAGAGGGTGCATACAGGCCTGGAAAGCTAGCTTTTCATGACAGTTTCTCTCTCTTACTCTGTTCCTGCAAGTAACTCAAAACACTTTTGTGCTAGGCAAAAAAAAAAAAAAACAACACAAGTGGTTTTGGAATCTTCATTGTGTTGCCTCTTTCAGCCCTGCTCACTCGGGGCTCATCCCTCCCCTAAGGGGCAGCCTGCCCCTCGGTCCCCTCAGTCTCCTCCTGGTGTTCCTCTCTCCCCTGGTGACCTCCTTTTCATTCTCACCTCCCTGCCTCTGCTCTCCCTTTGGAAGGCAGTTCAGCTAACACTCATTAGCACATGCTAATAAGCATCAATTCATTTCTCAGTCACTCAGAGGGAGAGGAGTGAAAGGTGGGGACAAGCCGCCACTCTGGGGGTGATGGGTCCCAAGGATAGGGCAGCCCCCCAGGCTCAGGCCCCCCAGGAGAATGGGAGGGAGCCCAGTTCCCAGCTGGGGGAGACCTGTCCATATTCTCGGGCTGTACCCTCAGCAGCTGCCTCCATCTTCCCTGAGACCAGCATTTTGAGATCATTCCTAGGTCAATGTGGGACCCTCTGGGCCCACCAGGCTCAACAAATTCCCATGACGCTCGTAGGCGGAAGGGGCTAAGACCTGGGACTGGAGGATCTAGTTCACGGACAAGGGTCTGAAAGCCCCCGGGCCTGTCCTAGGCGCTAGCAGGCATCAGAGGGTGGAGAGAGGTACCCAGGCGAGGGCAGTCAGTGGAAGCCGAGCCACCACTCCCTGGGGGTCGCTGATTCCAGCCAACCCCAGTAAAGCCTAGAGAACCTCAGCTTCTTCCCAGGCCTTGGTCATTAAGGGACCATGATAGCAAGGAAAGAGGGCTGGGCAGGGCAAGTCATTTGAAGTCTCAAGTCCCCCTGTGATCTTCCTGCTGAGGAAAGGTCAGACGAGACAACGCATGAGACAGTCCTAGAACCCTGAAGTGCCAGGGCTCAAACTTTCATTATTACTACTGTTGGTTATGGTGTTGTTACTACAGTTATTTATTATCGCCGCTGCTAGTGAGGATATGTGGTGGCTGCTCTCAAAATGATCAGAGTGGGAGAGGGACGGCAAGGGCAACCTCTTCTTTGCCCTTGAGAGCCTTCTCCCTGTCCAAGTCCGGAGAGGTCTCAGCACAGACAGGCATCCCCACCCAGAAAACCCCTGCAGAGCCCCTGGGCGGCCGCCGCCCCGCCGAGCCGCAAGCCGATTCTCTGAGCGCGCGCTCCCCCTGCTGGCTGCGGGGCGCGGGCGCAGCCTCTGGATTGCATATAAAGGCAGCGTGGCGCGCAGGACCTGGCGAGTGTCTGAGCGGAGCCGGCGCGCAGGGAGAGCGCGGTGCTGCCTGAGGTCTCTGAGCGGCTCGCCATGGCTGGCCCACAGCAGCAGCCACCTTACCTGCACCTGGCCGAGCTGACGGCGACCCAGTTCCTGGAGATCTGGAAGCACTTCGATGCAGACGGTCAGTAAAGCTCCAACTTGTGTGCCCGCTCGCCCCCCAGGGGACCTGCAGTGGCGGGAAGGGGTCAGTGAGGATGTGCGCAGGTGTTAGATTGCCCCCAGTGCATGTTTTGGCCGCAGAACCTGCTGAGGTCGGGGTCCTCAGTTTGGAAGACACCTCGCTGCCCAGTAACAACTGTCAGGAACTTTTCTCCCTTGACAGAGCCCACCGGCTTTATAGCCTCATTCTGGGCAAGTTGGGGCTTTCCCAGACAGGCCGCCTGTGCTGGCAAGGCTCCCCAAGACTCCCCCTGCCATTTTATCTTCCCCCACCTTCCCCTTCAAGCTAACAGGCTGCCTTCAGCAGCTGCAGCCACAGGTCTCAGAAGCCCACTCATTTCTTCCCCCAAGTTCCCCTTTTGTTGAATACCAGGTTAGCCAAGTAGGGGTCCAGGGGTCTGGGGCAAGCTGGGGGGTGCTGAAGGAACACCCTTGGCCTCCCCAGCCTGTTTGGTATGAGGAGGAATGGAGAGGACAGCTGGGCAGTGAGCATCCCCTGGGCTTCCTCTGCCATTTTCCATCCCTCACGGGCATGCAGGTCCCACTCACAGCAGCAGTGGGTGTGGTGGGGGGCAAGCTTGGGGTGCCAGCCTGACGCATTCTTTCAAGGTGCTAATCCTGAGTGCTTTGGGTGACTCCTTTCTTCTCTGGGTCAGGGGAGGCACCATCTTAAATGCCTCAGTGACTGACCCTCTGGTCTGTGTGGTCTTGATACTGACTAACCCAAAACCCAGGGCTGGACTGAATGACCTTTGGAAGTTGGCTCTAGGGATTCCAAGGGTCTAGGATGGTCTGACTCAGGCATAAAGGGAGGTTCCCTTTTAGAGGCTTCAGATATCACTAGAGACTTTTTTCTCTACCACTCCCCCTGGAGAAGGAAATGGCAACCCACTCCAGTATTCTTGCCTGGAGAATCTCATGGACAGAGGAGCCTGACAGGCTACAGTCCATGGGGTCACAAGAATCGGACACAACTTAGCGACTAAACCACCACCACCACCCCCCCACCCCAACTTAAGTGATCTTATTTCCTTCTCAGAAGTCCTGCCTGGGGTGGGCATCTGAAATGTTCTGGTATCTCACACCACTGGCAGGATGGTGTCCAGGTATTTATCCTGGGATGAGAGCAAAGGGGGTGGGCACCAGAAAGAGGATCAGGTGGAGGGTCCCTCCATTCTTCTCCCTTCCCTTCCTTGCTCAGCAGGGTGGATGGAAAGGTGGCTGAACAGGTACCTTGCACCAGAGTGCTGTGGAGAGGCAGGGGTATGCTGATGAGTGAAGATTTGTTCCCTAGGAGCCAACAAGAAGTCTGGGGATGAGAGGCTGTGTGATCTGCCTAAGAATTACTGAAGGAGGAGGGTAGATTGTTAAATCTGTAAAATGGGGCTAAGGAGGGGTTGTGTCTCCAGTCCATGGCTAGTGCCATAAAACTCCCTCAGGGGCAAGGGCTACGAGGAGATTGTCTCACATTCCAGGTGACATGACAGTCCCTGAGGCTTCTCCTGCCAGTGTATCTGCACCAGAGACTTGCATGATTCAAGGAAAGTCACCAAGTGGCCAAGGTCATACCCCTGGCCTCCTGCCAGATGAGTCAGCTATAAACAGAGGACTCCACAGTTATTCTCTCCCCCTGTTCTCACAGGGACAACCAATAGCACTCTCGATAATCAGGCAAACCCTCACACTTGTCTGAGACTTTGTACTTTTCAAAACACAATCACACCTTCTTGAGTTCCACACAGAGAGGCTCTGGGCAGATCATGACTCTCCTCATGCGGATGAGGGAACAGACATGAATGTGACTTTTCTAAGGTCATGGAGCAAAGTGGCCCCTGGTCAGTGATTATACCCCCACTCTGATTTCTGGACACCCGCTTCCCCTGACATTCACTCACAGAAGAGCCCCTGACCCAGCCCTGGAGGTGATAGGCAGTTCCTGTAATACTAGAAAGGGGTCCTTCGCATGGCTGGAGCATAGCTAAGCTAGCATGAGGCCAAAGAGGCATTAAAGATTCCCAAACCACTGGGCCTCTGGCTCCCTCTGCTTCTCCATTAAAGGGAGCTAGGTTGCTTCTTGGTTCGTTGTCCCACTTGGCATCCCATTGCCCTCTCTGATCACTGCTTCAGGGAAGTTCCAAGGAGGAACCGTGGACCTCACAGAGAAGGAAAGCATAGGAGATGAAAATGCCAGAGATGGTAGAAAATGATGCTATAGCCAACTGCAATTCCACTAAAGGACCCAGAATTATCCTGTGGGTCACCTTGCTCTGGATCTTTGCTATCTGTCCCCTCCTGAACTCTCAAGGCTGCCAGTGAGCTTCTTGCTTACCCCTGAGGTGCTCCCTGCCCTGGCCGGGCCTCCTCTTACTAACTCTGGCTTCTTTTTTTATCCTGGGGTTCTTCCCGACTCTCCTGCCACTCAGAGAGTTAAAGACCTCTGGGAAGACTCGGCTCACCAGGTCTCCGGAGTGAGCTCACTGGAGCCCAGTTAGTCCCAGCCACTAGGGAGCACCGACCTGGACTCTAGTAAACAGAGGCCAGGAGTCTGAGGAGAAGCTGAACTCTGAGGAGAGTGAGGACGAGGCAGGAGGTCTAACCCTTACTCAGCCCATTTCCAACAAGGAGGAAATGCCAGCATCCTGGTGACTTTGCACAAAGCGAGTATCCCCAAGATTGTCATCAGTCTTGTGGTGGAGAAAGGAAGGAGCAGGTGTCTGGAGAGGGGGAAACTGAGCCTCAGAGAGGCACCATTCTTTCCACAATACCACATCGCAAAGTGAGAGGGTGGGGGCCCACGACTCCTCTCCTGGTCCCCCTCCCCACCCCTCCTCAGTGGCCACCCAAGGCCATGCACTTGGAAGGGTCCAGGTGTCGCCTCTCAAAGGCAGAGGTGAAGGAGACGGCGGCCGAGCGCGCTCTGCGAGCCTGCTGGGCAACCTTTACACGCCCTACATGACTGAGCCCACTGTTTTGCTGTTTCCTGGTCACTCCTTTGTCAGACCCTTTCTCACTGTGCAAGATTCGGGCTTCAGAGAGATGCCCAGTTCCAAGCTGACGCTGTCCTGTCTGTGGTTCTGACCACACAGCCACCAGGCTCCTATTCTGCTGACCATCAGGAGGGGTCTGTGAGGAGCCAAGATCTGCCCTTGGCCTTTGCTACGCTTTGGAAGCTGATGCAAGCGTGGGGATACTTTCTCTCCCAGAGGCCAACAGACATTCACACATCAGCACAGGGAATCCACCCATCCCAAGAAGCATCCTACATTGATACACTCCTGCATATACATAAAGCTGTGTGAACACAGGGGTCTATTACCAAGTTCTTTGGAATAGTGAACTTTTGAGAAAGAATGTGCTTCCCTAGGGAACAGGAAAATAAATCCTCTAATTTCTACAGTGGAATATTATACAACCAATGGGACTGAGATGGGGCTTCTATATTGACATGGAAAAACGTCCAAGACGTATTACCGACATCTTTTTAAATTGCAGCATGACATTATTATAGTATGAGCCCATTTTTACTATTAATGAAACAAGTATGATGGAAAATATTAGAAAGAACATAACAATAGTGGTCTTCTCTGCAGAGTAGATGATGTCAAATTAAAAGGCCTTTTCTTTAACTTTTGATGTTAATTTCTATAGTGTTTTACAAGAGCCTGTGTTTCTTGTATAATTAGCAAAATAATAAAAAGAGTCAAGAAGAAAATAGTTTTATGGGCACTGTCCTCCAAAAGAAATACATCTCTCTCTCCAGTTGTGGGCCTGTGCCCAGAGTTCTCTAGGCATCTCTCTGCCTCCAGATGGCTCTGGTGATGCGGGAGGCTCTCAAAGCCTTGCACAGGGCTTGAGCCTTGCTCCATACGGTGTGGCGCCAAGGATTGAAAATTACTGACAGGGAGGACCACCTAGAACTAAGGAAGCCCCTGCCCAGTCTTTCCACCTCTCTCCACAGGGGTAAGAACAGAAGCATCCTCCCAGCCCACCCCCTGCAGGGAACACTGGCCGGCCAGACGGAGAGCGGAGAGCGGCCAGGCCAGCTCCCAGTCTCCGATGAGCTTGTGTCCCTGATCGGGGGAGCTGAGGAAAGCTGAACAGCAGTGCCCCTCAGAGGTGGAGAGAGGCCTGGGCAGCTTGCCCTGGAATTCTCAATGAAGAGGGCTTTTGAGATACTGAAAAGAAGACCTCTGTGCATAAAATAGGGCTTCCCTGGTGGCTCAGACGGTAAAGAATCCACCTGCATTGTGGGAGACCTGGGTCGATCCCTGAGTTGGGAAGATCCCCTTGAGGAGGGCATGGCAACCCACTCCAATGTTCTTGCCTGGAGAGTCCCCATGGACAGAGAAGCCTGGCAGGCTGCAGTCCATGGGGTCACAAAGAGTCAGACACGACTGAGCAACTAAGTACAGCACAGTGAAGAAAAGAGATAACTAATGAGAACCTACTGTTGATCACAGGGAATTTTACTCAATGCTCTGTGGTAACCTAAATGGGAAGGAAATCTAACAAAGGGTGGATATACGTATAACTGATGCACTTTGCTGCACAGCAGAAACTAATACAATAATGTAAAGCAACTATACTCCAATCAAACTCAATAAAAGGACAAAAAAGGAAGACTTGCCCAGAAAGGGTTACAGAGCATCCTGTACCTAGGCATTTACACAAACACGACAGCACAAGATGACCACAGGATTTACAAAAATGACTGCTTCTTGGAGCATTAAAGGCAGAGGGTCTGAGGCCAGGAGGGAGCCAGTGCTGTCTGAGGGTGGTTTTCTTTTAACCCTGTCGGTGTTTCTCTGTGGGGTCCACATGTCCCGTTTGTGCCTGAGGTCGGGATTTGGGGTTCTTTGGGAGCAGCGTCCCGCCCCACCTGGGTAAGCCCTAAGAATAAGGCCCCCACCCCACCTCCGCTTTCACTCTCAAGTCCCCCGTTTGTTTTGCCCACAGTGCCCTTTGGTGTGGATGTCCACAGCACGCCAGCCCTGCACGGGGTGCCCTTTGTGTGGACTCGTGCCCCATGGCCCAACCTCTCCCAGGGTGATGGTGCCAGCAGAGTGGGGAGGCAGCTGTGTCTGAGAAGAGCTGGGGCTCCCCACGGAGGCAGCTATGGGGACATTTGCACAAACAAGACACTTCAGCCTCTGCCCCACCTCACCAGGGCGGCCGGCAGCGATCCTGCATCCCTGCCCTACTCGCCTTGTTTATCTCCCTCTAGACTTGAGTACTTTCAGTAGCTGGGCCCCTGGGGGAGGTTTCCAGGGCTAAGGAGACCTCTGGGGAAATCTCTTCTAGTACCCAGGGAGCCAGAATTAATAGAGCAGGCGTACGGGTCTTCAAGAACTGAGCCTCTCCAGCTCTGACCCACGGGGCCATCCTGGCAGATTGCATCAGATCCCGCCTCTGCCCAGCCAGGGCCTCTGGCTTCAGCCCTCTGCCTCCCCTCCTCTCTCGCCCAATCTGTCCCATCCTTCTGGCCTCCACCCCTGGGAGCTGGCCCAGCATTAGGCTGCCAGATGTCCACAAGTTCGGGGGACCCAGCTCCAAAGCCAGTGTTCCAGAAGCAGCTCAGCGCAGAAACACAGATAAAGTCAAGTGTCTGAATATTCATCCAGTCGCTGTGCGCACTGGGTTCTTCCCCCAGGAGCCTCTGGGAGACGTATGTCTGTGTCTGTCTGTCTGTGTCTGTGTAAGACTGACAAAGAGAGAAACCAAAACAAAATAGAGATATGGACAGAGGCTGTCCCTGGAGCAAGTCAAAGGAAAACAGGCTGTAATCTGTGGTTCAGTCTCTTTCCCCTCAAACTCCCTCTCTCTAACATGAGGTCGATAGCACCCGTCTGCTTACCTGGCAGGGTCCTGAAGACCAGATGGGACAGGAACTGGAGAGCTCTTTGTATGGTGTACACTGTGCAAAGGCATATTATTAATACTGGAGCAGAGCCAGAGCAAGCCCATTTCTTGCCACAAAGAGTAAGATGTGTCCCAAAGAAAACAAGGGCTGAGGGTAGAAGGTTACTTGCCCTTTCATGAATTTGAGCTCCTGACAGGGAGCCAGGAGGCATGGCCTTCTGGATGCTTTCTTGGGCAGCTAACTTGAAACTGCCTAACTGCCCTCTTTGATTTCCTTAAACAGAAGGAACACAGAATAATATAGATTCATGAGCACGCACCGCCACAGCCCCAGGTCCATGCTTCTCAAACCGGAGCATACAGGAGGGCTGGTTCAAAAGCACATTTTCGGGCCTCACTGCCAACAATTCTGATTCAGCCAGTCTGGGGTTGGTTAGAAATCTGCATTCTAACAAGCTCCCAGGTGATACTGACACACAGGCCCTGATCACTCTCTGAATAGTGCTGGTCTAGGCCACTCTTGTCAAAAGAGGCGCTGTCACTTAAAATGAAACCCTGGTCTACCACCTTAGGGTTCACACCAGCCCTCCACCTCAACCTCAAAGGTGAAACCAAAGGCATGGTCTCTCTAGGGAGGAGAGCTCACATTCAAAAGCAGCGGTTCCCAAATGTTCACGCTCCCACGTTGTTAAAATGCAGATTCTGATCAGCAGGGCTGGGGTGGGGCCTGGGATTCTGCATTTCTAACAAGCTACCACATAATTCCAGTGTTCCCATTCCACAGACCACACTTTGACAGCAAGCTCTCATACTCCAGATCTGCCAAATTAGAACTTCCATTTTAACAAGCTCCCCGGGTAATTCTTACAAACCTTAAAATTTGAGAGAGGCTGCTCTAAAGCAGTCCTTAGTCTTGACTGCACTTCACAGTTGCCCAGAGAGCTTTGAAAACATGCCAGTGAGACACCCCCACCCCATTAAATCAGGAGCTCTGGGGGTGGGGTTCAGGCAGTGGTGCTGGTTTCAAAGCTTTCTGGGTGATTCGAATACCTAGCCTGCGCTGAGAACCAGGATTCCGAAGCTGAGCAGTAATGCGGCAACTCTTTGGGCCAAAGGGTTTATAGCCATGGATTGGTCTGGAAGACCTCAAGAGCACAGAGTATAAAATGATGCTTTGAAGTTCTGTGAGATTTTACATTTTCCAGAATGCTACCACAGCTTTGTGTTATATGGCTGTCACAGTGACTCTATATAAAGTTAAAAAAAAAAAGCATAAGTAGTTTTGAGCATAAACAGTTACAGCCATTTTAGAGATCAAGAAAGATCAAGAGTTCAGAGAGACTGACTGGCCCAACATCACGTGAACAGTCACAGAAATGGTGATAGGCCTACAGCGCTTACTCAGGCTCCTCTTACCTGTTCAACTCTCAGAAAATCTGTATACACAAATGTCAGCGAGGAACAGACCCTCTCTGCCGTGGGGCAGGGCATTCTTCAGTCAAGCTTTTCCAAGTGTCTGCGGCCAGATTAACTGCAAAGAAGTGCTGACTCACTTCAAAATCTGGGGAAAGCGAGGTACGGTGGTGGTGAGGAATGGCGGCCCTGGAATGAGGAAAGGTGCAGGGCCCTGGCTCCACCCTGCCCCTCGCTAATGCTCACAGGGTGTGCTTTGGTGTGGAGATTGGAAGGGATGGTTGCTGTGTTAACCACATCCTTATCAATGCCAATCCGCGAGATCTGCATAAGATGGTCAGAGAGAAAGCAAACCACCTGGCTAGTGTGGAAGTCCTCCCTGGAAGCTGGTAGGCCAACCCGTCCCCTATCCCACCTTGGATGACAGTCGCCTCCTGCCTGATGGGCAGGGAGTCGCTCTGAGGGAAGCCAGGGTAGCGGAGGCCCTTCTCCCACGCCCCGGTGACGGCAGATGCCTCGTCTGCCCCCTGCAGCCTGCCTACCCTCTGCTCCTCACCCTCTCCCTTCAGCTGGCAGATAACCTCTGTTCTTGTGTGGCTCCTTCACCCCAGGAGACCATTAAATGCTCTTGGGAAACGGGCCTATATCTAAACTTGGCTATAGATCCCACAGTGTTGAACTTGTTATTCAGTTCAAAAAAGAAAAAAAGGCTGTAGAACTGAACCACATTTCTGTTCCTCTGCACGGAATGAGGTGCTGGTGGCAAGAGGAGTCATGCAGCCCCCTGCTACTCAGCCTGCAGAGTTGGACTCAAGGAGGAGTTTCTTTCCACGGGGGCGCTGGCTGGCTCCTGGCCCCCTGCTGCCTCTGCTAGTAGCTGGGGTTTCTCAGTGAGGTCTTCCCACCCACGCTGTCCAAGTAGCCCCATAGTTATTTCAGCCTCCTCCTAGTACATTCGTGAAACAGACTCACAGGCACTGACTCACATGTCCATCCAGCCCTGGGCCAGCCCCCCTCTGAGGCCTCTGCTACACTTATCCCCAGTGTATGCTCACTGTTCGAGCTCCACACACACCACCCTCTGCAACCGCAGCCTTGGGCTTCTCCTGGACCCAGAGGTGAGCTCAGCTTTCTGCCTGCAGCCAGATCACGACAGGGAGCAACCCAGGGAGACACAAAGTACTGGCTCCTCCAACTCGGAGTCACGGTCCACTGGCGACTGCCTTTTTGTCTAGAAAGCCCTTCATCCCTTCCTCCCTTTCCGCCACCCGACTCCAGCTGGCCTCGCTGGCAGTAGGTACACACTCGTGAAATTCCAGCTCTCCTAAGAAGCTTTGCAGATCATCCTAGAAGAAAGATGACCTCCCTAGCCTAAGGGAAAAAGGGAACTCAAATCTTTCCCCACCATGCACTACCCCCCTACCTGCAGTTACAATCGTATCTTTTCCCTGCAGATAAAAATACATAATTTATCTCACATGATGCCCTCCATATACTCTCCATATTGTGGCATTTTTTCCTTCTAGAGGGCACCAGTAAGGTTACTTATTATCATGGGGCACTGGAGGGGAGGCTGGGAAGAACACACACTCCCACCCTGACATCTCCCTCCACCCTCCCAAAAGCCCCCATCAAGGCCAGGGTAAACACGTCTTCTTTATTCTTTTTGTTTGGTGTGTAACTCCCTACGCCCCTGACACAAGCTACCACCTCCCTTTCCAAGGTGAATACTCTCTATGAGAAACTCCCTCAACTGCTTCAGTTCAGATTTGGAACTTGACCTTTAGCCAGCGGTTTCCAAATCTTGCTATAGGCATGAAAATCACTTGGGGAACTTTTTAAACCATCAGGTGGCCCCCATACCGTGGGATAGAAAGCCCACCTTTCTCCTGCCACTCTGCATCCGCTTCCTGGAGCTGCCACGACAAAGTACAACAAACTGGGGTAAAGCCCGGAGGCGTCAAGCCCAAAATCAAGGTGTAGGGAGGGCTGGTTCCAGGCTCTGAGGGGTGATATGTTCCATGTCCCTCTCCTGGCTTCTGGTAGTGGCTGACAACCCACAGCACCCCTTAGTCTGGAGATGTACCACTCTGATCTCTGCTGTCTTCACGTGGTCTCCTTTCCTGAGTGTCTCTCTGTGTCTTTACATGGACTTCTTTTAAGGACACCAGTCACTGGATTTAGGGCTAGTATGATCTCATCTTAACGAATGACATATGTAAAGACACTATTTCCAAATCAGGTCACATTCTGAGTTCCAGGTGGACAACCTTCAATTCAGTATAGCCTCCAACTTGAATACACCAAAGACTCAAGTTTTGCCTCTGACCCAATCCACCCTGGTGACCGGGGCTTGCCACCTGCCCACAAACTTTGAGGCTGATGACCTGTTGTCCTCTATTAGAGTTCCAGCTCCTGCGGCTTGCCCAGCGGGCAACGGAGGGACAGCTGCCAGCCCCTGCTCCCTCTGCAGCATGGTCCTGATGCCGGCCCCTCCCAGTGCTTTCTGACTACTAAACGTACACTCCAAAGATAACACCGTTATTCATCTTGGATTTCTAATGGTTGCAAATGCCTGGAGGATGGGACCCACATCCCTAGCAGTCCAGGGTTGGCCCAGACACCTGCTTGATGACCAGTGAGGAGAACAAGTTCTCCATGAAGCCCCCGACCTCCCCACTCCACCCACTGTCAATCTTACTATTTAGCTTGGAGATTCATTGCTTTTTTTTTTCTTTGCTATCTTTGCAGGAAATGGGTATATTGAAGGTAAAGAGTTAGAAAACTTTTTCCAGGAATTGGAGAAAGCAAGAAAAGGCTCTGGCATGGTAAGCCCAGTCCCCTCTCCCATTGCTTGGAATTCTCCGTCATCCTGACCATGGCTTTCAGCATTATCTGTCCTGGGTCATGCATTCCATCAGCAGCCTGACATCTCTCATCTTGACCCTTAGTTTTTCTTTTATTGGAAGGATTCTTTAAATTGATATAGTCCCTAAAAAGGGTACCTTACTCACTTGGGTGTCTGGAATTGAGGGGTGTTCATGGCTACCATGGGTTGATAAACGCACCCAAAACTGCAAAATTTTGTGTCTGTGTCTATAAACGTTATTTTTTCCCAGGGAGAGTCCATAGCATACCTAATATGCTTAGAGGCGTCATGACTCAAGATTGGATGCCTAGAGGGTTTCCAGTGTCTTTATTCAAGACTAGAATTACTCAGCCTGAGCACTACTGATATTTGGGGTAAACGACTCTTTATCATGGGGGGCTGTCCTGGACACTGTAGGATGATTAGCAGTATCCCTGGCCTCTACCCATGAGATCCTAGTAGCACCCCTCCAAACTGTGACAATCAGAAGTGTCTCCAGACGCTGCTAATATCCCCTTCAGGGGATGCAGAATTGTCCCCACTTAAGAACCAGTCTTCTAGGCCAACCAAGGCTGGAACCTCAGCAAGGACTTAGAGGAGAATGGAGGATTGCTCCAAACCAGTATCTGAGCTGGATCGCACTGGCTCATCTGTGCAGGTGTCAGACTGCCCTTCATGGCCTGGAGTGACTCCCAATCACATCCCAACCCCTTAACGGCAGGTATCTTGTCCCTCCTGGTGCCAACCTGGGACTACTGACACTAAAGCCTTTGGGGGGGCATCTAACATGTTGAAAAGGTAAGGTGATTGGAGCTAGTCCATTGTGATTCTCATCTGGCTCTCAAATATATGGAGTCAGACCAACTCCCTCCCCCAGCTCCCGTGGGTCTTTTCACGGACGGGTCTCTCCATTCCCCCCTTACGCGTGTCTGCTCCATTCCCCCCTTACGCGTGTCTGCTCCATTCCCCCCTTACGCGTGTCTGCTCCATTCCCCCCTTACGCGTGTCTGCTCCATTCCCCCCTTACGCGTGTCTGCTCCATTCTCCCCTTACGCGTGTCTGCTGGCTAATCCACTGCTTATTAGCAAGCTTCATGGAGCCTCTGGGAGATGAGTCACAAGCCCACCGGTGAGCGCGTGGTTCTGAGCTCGGCAGTGGGCCCCAGTGAGGAGGACGTCCAAGAGATGGCTTAGGCAGTGGAGGCGATTCATGGGTTTGTTTATCAACAGTCCTCTATCACTCCTCATTACTAGGATAATGAAGCCCAGATCATGGAAATACAGGCTTCTCAGCTGGTTCTGGGATCATGAGTAGATGGAGGAATGTGACTTTATGAAGTGCTTCAAATCTGAAATCCTTCTCTTAGTCATTCCCTTCCTCAGAGGGCATCAGGGGTGATTTTCAAGTCTGTCAACAACACTCTCAATTAACATCATCCTGGACTGGTTCTCAGAGCAGCTGTTATGTGGCAGGAAAAACACTGGTCTTGGAAATGGGAATCGTGAGCTCACGTTCTGGCCATACTAACTGGTGACCTCAGGAGAGGCCACTGCACCTCAGCCTCCATTTGTGTGTAAACAGTCAGGTTACTAGCTTCATGGGAATTGTTGTGAAATGTAAATACGGTAAACAGACCCTTACTTGTGCGAAGAGTCTAGGATCATTCCACGCACATCTGTAAATGTAAAGCAATAAATACTGATAAACAAGCACACATTGGCAAATTGAGACCAGTCCCAGAGGTTAAAGAAAAAAAAGACAATAGAAGAGATTCAGAAAAGACTAAGAATTGGTAGAATTCTTCTAGGCCCAATCCTAGGAAACACACATCCACTAGAAAACCTTCAGGGAAATAAAGAAAAGGCATCAAATGCCAAAATAATTCATCATTGATTAAGGATAAGGAAGAGCTTGTTAATGCAAGTAATCAATCAGCAGCACCCCAGACCAAGAGAAGCTCTGAGAACTTCAAGAAGGGCTTAAATTTAAGTTAGGTGATAATGGCCCAACAGAACTTTTGAAGTTCAATGCTTTTGAGTAGTCACACTCATCTAGTGGACTATTTAAATGACCCCTCAGCTAACAGAGACTTTCTCTTCACATTCTTCCAGGCCTAAAATCACAGTGAAAAGCATTGTAGAATTGCCAGTTAGTGTTTAAAGAAGAAAACGAGCAATTCCCCTTGCTCTGGTGGAGTGCCTAGAACCTAGTGGGGGGCCTTGCAATAAGCTGGGCTTATTAGAAGCTGCCTCAGTAAAATGTTGGCACCTGAGTTCTCACATCTGCAATGGGAATAATCCTCACCCTTCTGACAGACTTATCGTTTAATCCGTTCCAAAGGCAGAGGGTGTGTTTACCTATGTGGTACACAGCATCTCCACATGTCCTGTTCCCCTTTGCAAATTATGTGACTGAGCCTCAGAGAAGGCTTCCCAGGCGGCACAAGTGGTAAAGAACCTGCTTGCCAAGGCAGGAGATAGAAGAGACGTGGATTCAATCCCTTGGTCAGGAAGATCCCCTGGAGGAGGGCAAAGCAACCCACTCTAGTATTCTTGCCTGGAGAATCCCATGGACAGAGGAGGCTGGCGGGCTACCGTCCACAGGGTCACAAAGAGTCAGACACAGCTGAGGCACCTTAGCAGGCATCCACAAGCCTCAAAGAAGAGAACACTGAGAAGGAAGGACCCTGAAAAGGAAAGAATACAGCTTTGATTACTCAGACCACTGGTTCAACCCAATTGAACACAGGTTCAACCTGTATATTTGAGGTGCAAAATAACTCCCCATCATTGCCACACCAAACGGGTGAGAGATCCCTGGTTTGAAGGGGACCTAGTGGCAAAATCAGTCCTCTTTGTCTTTCTGCAGGTGTCAAAGAGTGACAACTTAGGGGAGAAGATGAAGGAATTCATGCAGAAGTATGACAAGAACTCAGATGGGAAAATCGAGATGGCGGAGGTGAGTCCTAGTGTCTAAGCTGCTTATAGTCATCAGACCTGAGTCCTAGCTGCTAAGAGCTACGTGGGAAGGGTCATCAGTTGCTTGTATCTTTCCCATGCACGAGCATCCTTCCAGGAGTCTGATGAGGTGGTGGTCTTAAAGCCCCCAGCACTCAAGCTAATCAAAGAGAATAGATGGAACTTTTTCTTTGTCTCACAAAGAAAGAGGAACAAACAAACATTGGCCTAAGACAGGGATAAAGAACTTTAATGCTCTCAGGGTCCAAAAGGCACTGTAAATGTGTGATGAACTTAAGACAGAAAACAGGATGAGCACTGGGGAGTTAGGAGAGTTCGTGCCCCACCTGAAGGCATCCACAGAGAGTGTACGTGTGTATAATTTACATATGTAGTATGCATAATGTTTATATATACACACACACATTTATATATGCATAGATATACACATATTGCTAAAAGATAAACTGAGGCATATTAAAAATTTTAAGAGTTTCTTTAAGCAAAAATCAATTCAAATGGGGCAGTACCAACCCGAAATAGTTAGGAACACTCTACCAACAGAAGCTAAGGGAGACTTCTATAAAGAAGAGACAGTAGCAAACAAAGAAGTCCTTTGACTGGCTACAGCCTGAGTGGTTACATTACTTGGGAAAGCCTAGCTGGCTGTTTTGGTTGGGTGTTTAGATTTTGGTTTGCTTAGGTAGGCTATTAAGGCATTAAGGCCACCTCAGTCTAAAGACTTCCTGTTTAATGATGGCAGAGGAGCCTGGCGGGCTACAGTCCACGGGGCTGCAAAGAGTCGGCCACGACTGAGCGAGTGACACTTTCACTTTTCATATGCACACTTATACATACACAGATACATGTGCACATGTGTGCAGCCCTAACCAAACTCTTCTGGAAATCAGTTTGCCACCCATGGTCAAGGGATCCAGAACGACAAAGGAGGACATAGTCCTTCTGGGGTGGAGTGGTTACCGTGGTGCCTGAGGGCAGTGCCCTGGAAGCAGATACTGAGACAGAGATTCGAGTGGGTAGGACTTCAAGAGAAGGGAAGAGAGAGCAGCAGGAAAGGGCAGAGGAAGAAGCCAAGCAAGGGTGTGGTCTCAGCTGATCTCATGCGGGCCTCTGGAGGGTGGACTGTGCCACAGAGCTGGTCCCACCTTGAAGTAAGGGGTGGTAGGGTGGTCCTTTGAACGCCTATGTCAATCAGGTATTGGATGCAGGCTGCCCACTCCAGGGGAGGGGTTGGAGGGGAGGATGGCTGAGGCAGCCCGGCTGGTGGAGGGCAGTTCTCCTGCAGGGGGCAGCTATGCGCCACTAGCTCACAGCCTTGGCAGCTGAGGGATGGCCCACCAGCCTAGTTAAAGGAGATCTGCAAAGGCACCAAGACCATCCACTATAGAGGCCTAAAGTGCAGCTGTTGGAACATCCTGACTCAGATGGGCTTAAAGCACAGGTCAGCAGGCTTTTTCTGTAAAGATACAGACTGTGGGCAATGTTTCAGAGTTTGCAAGCTGTACAGTCTCTGTCATGACTCTTCAACTCTGCCACTGTGGCACAAAAGCAACCACAAACAGTATGTAAATAAGAGGGCCCTGCCACGCTCCAATGCAAGTTTCTTTTCAGAAAGAGGCAAAGCAATTTGAGAACGGGTGGTTGCTAGTACACAGAGGACCCTTTTGGGGGTGATGGAGAGCCAGATTTGGCTCATGGGCTATAATACACTGACTCTTGGCTTAAACTTAAGAGACTCCTAAGGAGAAAGGCCATTAGAAGGGTTGGCTGGTGGTGAAAGAGGCCAGGTCTCCAGCCTGGCTTCTCTGCAGTTCTCCTGGTTCTGTTCTCTGCCCCTCAACGGTTTCATCTCCAGGCTGGATAAGAAAGCTAGCTACAGCAGTTCCAGACATCACATCCAGATGCAGAAAGGGCCCACCTCACTGGCCCCTGATAAAAGCAAGGAAACCTTTCCCAGGAGTGCCCTCAGCAGACCTCCCCTCACATTTCATTGGCCAGGACTAGGTCACTCCTACCCAAAAGCCAATCACTGGCCAGGGAAATGAGATTATTACGTTTAACTGAGACTGATTAGGATTTGCCTGTGACTCCAGCACGCTGGGAGCAGAGAAGGTAGTGGGGGGGGAGCCGATGGTACATCCTGCATTTTTTAAAAAACCAGATTTGTTTGCAGTATAATTTATATACAGTAAGCAGCATCAATTTGAACTGTATAATTCCATGAGTTTAGACAGCCGTATATAGCCACAATCAAAATACAGCATCTCCATCACCCCTAAAAGGGTCCTCTGAGCACCAGCAACCACCCATCTCAGATTGCTTTCCATTTTCTAGAATTGCATATCTATGGAATCATTAAGTATTCCTTTGAGTCTTAATACATGCTTTTAATGTGGCACCACTTTTGGTCCCTCCAGCTACTCATACCCAGAGGGTTGGGGGCACCCAGAAGCGCTCCTTAGAAAATCCTTCTTCCCATTTAAAGGGCTGCCAGCCCCTCTTTTCAAGGAAGGAAGCAAAATGGAAAACGTGGCTCCATGCTGCCTTGCACTGGCTGTTCTCCGTCCTTCCCCAGCAGGGCTGTAACGTTACTGTCACTCTCTGATCCCCACAGCTGGCACAGATCCTGCCGACCGAGGAGAACTTCCTTCTGTGCTTCAGGCAGCACGTGGGCTCCAGCACCGAGTTTATGGAGGTGAGACCAAGGCGCTGCCTTCTCTCTTGCACACTGGGGCCTGCCTTTCTCTCACATTCAGAGACAGGCCCACTCTATGCCTAGTAATGGTCTCTGGAAGATACCAAACCCCTTCTGAGTAGCTCAGCTACTCAAAGTGTGCTCTGTGGACCAGGAGCATCAGTGTCATCATTAACTCGGTGCTTGTTAGAAATGCCGAGTCCCTGACCCACTGAATCAGAATCTACATTTTAACAAGATCCCCAGGTGATGTGTGTGCACATTAAATTGTGGAGGACATGGTGAGAAGTAAGCTTGGGTAAAGCACCTTTTTGCTTCCCTTGTGTGGTTCAGCTGGTAAAGAATCCTCCTGCAATGCAGGAGACCTGGGTTTGATCCCTGGGTTGGGAAGATCCCCTGGAGAAGGGAAAGGCTACCCACTCCAGCACTCTGGCCTGGAGAATTTCATGGACTGTATAGTTCATGGGGTCACAAAGAGTCGAACACGACAGAGCGACTTTCACTTCACTTCACTTCAAAGTACCTTTGGGAAATCATGTGCACACTCTGCTTCCCATTTGGGTATCTGACATAGATATTTGCATATTAGAGGCTCTGGGAAGTCCTGCAGTAAACAGACCTGTCTTACTCAGTTTGCTTCTAGACTCTTTCATGTTTTCTTCTCACTCAATAGCATTAGTGTTCCTAGAATTCAGAGTTCCAAGAAGCATTCGGGAAAGGAGGGATTCAGCTACCATTCTAAAACTGAAAAAGGCCAGTGAGAATCCCAGTTTCCAGTATCTTTCAGGCTTGATCCGTGACTGTGGTCATGGCTTCACCGTCCATCTTCAAAGGGGCGTGGCCATTTCCGCAGCAGGGATTCTCTGAGATCTTCATGTGAACAGGACAGGGACACTCAAGTGTCTTCTGAGTAATATTCAAATAGATTGAACCATGAGAAACTGCTCATATTTAATCATTCTTTATTTACAAAAATTGGAAATGCCTTACAGTTTAACCAAATATATTACTAATCCAGCAAACTACCAGATATTTTCTGCTATTTTTCTGGGGCTCTGCACCCTAGCCACTCAACGTAAGGTGAGATTCAACTCATCCCCTCATCATCCTGACACACACACACACACACACACACACTCTGCCTGCTGTGATAACTAACTGGCCTTCAACACAACTCCAGTTGCCGTTTGTCATGTTAAATCCACTTCCAGCCACCGGTAATCTCCTGTCTGTGATTCACTGCTTAAAAATGACTGGAGAGACAGTCCAGAAACACACATGGCAGTGAGCTCCCCACATGGATGGAAAGTCAGTTAGAAATAACGGATTCCCAGGGTAGAAGACCCATTTTTTTAAGTGGCAGCGTGCCTAAGCATTAGATATGGGTTTAATTTTATGGTGCTTTAAAGGATTTTCTCCGGTTTTTTCAAGATGGCAAAATCCCATAAGCTGGTAATTTGACATGCTGGATTCTGTTCTTAGCTCCCCCCTTGCCTGTCGAGAAGGAGAAGTCGCATATACATAGAACTTGTCAGGGGGGCTACTATTGTGAGTGTCAGTGTTCTGTCTATAGATAGAGGGCTTCCCTAGTAGTCTAGTGGTTAAGACTTTGCAGTTCCACTGCAGGGGCACAGGTTCCATCCCTGGTCAGAGAGCTAAGATCCCCCCTGCCACAGCGTGTGGCCAAGAAAGAGACAAGAAAAGGGAGCATTTATACCTGGTTGCTCCTTTCTCATAGGGAGGCAGCCAGACACTGGCTCTGTTCCACTTATGATCAGGAAAATGGGGATGACAGCTTATAGGGTATAGAGACGCCTAAAGAGGAGCAAAACAAAACCCAAACCCGCCCCCCCCAAATCATCAGTGGTTTCTTTCCGTGTAGTTCACATGGTTCCATGTTTTACCTGTCTTTATCCTTTAAGCTGAGCCCAGCGTAACTACCGACCCCCGCCCCATCCCACAAGTTTCCGGGAACCCCACTGCCTTACAGGACCATCCCCTCCTGGGTTGTCCATTGGTTCCATCTTTGTCGGCTGGAAACCTGAAAAGGCCCCTCTGTAGTCCCGAAGGCCTTGTGCTCTCGGATGGTTTCCATCCACTGCTCAGAACAACATTTTAATTCCTAATTTTAGTGACACCTCAGGATTTCTTTGAGATTTCACAAAGCCCAGGTCTCTTGAACTCTTTTCCTTGAATGGGAAGAGAACAATGACCCACTGATGGCAGCACACAAAGTGCTGGAAGGGAAGAGACGTCCAGCGTGAGGTCACGGGGCAGGGGTAGACCCAGGCAGGGAAGGCAGACCTGCTGGGAGGCTCTCACTCTGAAGGCAGCTGAATGCCTCACTTTCTGTGAGCACTGGAGTCTCTTTCTGTGAGCACTGGAGGAGGTTATCCCCTCCTCAGGCAATTTGGGGGGCGTCTGACTTTTCTCCCAGTCAAGACTCAACCTAGAAACCAAATTCTAATGCACTCAATGCATGCAGGTGGTTGGTGAAGTCATATTTGAAAACCTGCACATATTTCTTTGTGCTTAACTCAAGGGTGGGCTTTTGGAGCATGAGACAGAATATTTTGACGGCTCTGGGCATTTCTTTCCCCAAAGAAAGTTCTCTTCCCAAGTCGAAAGCTACCTATCCAAGTTTCACGTAGAATAAGTCTACAAGCAACATAACTTTCCAAAAAACCAGGATCAAATTTTTTGAGTCACTACTACATCAAAGAGTTGGACACAACTGAGCGACTGAACAAGGCAAGCTTATCCCATGAGAGGCACAGCCTAGTCTGGTGTGTGGAGGAAAGATCCTCACACACCGCACAATAAAAGGGGGGCGCGCCATAGACAGACGAATGTGTGGCGCATATATACAATGGAATCTTACTCAGCCAAAAAATAGAAATAACACCCTTTGCAGCTACATGGCGGAGAAGGCAGTGGCACCCTACTCCAGTACTCTTGCCTGGAAAACCCCATGGATGGAGGAGCCTGGTGGGCTGCAGTCCATGGGGTCGCTATTAGTCAGACATGACTGAGCGACTTCACTTTCACTTTTCACTTTCATGCACTGGAGAAGGAAATGGCAACCCACCCCAGTGTTCTTGCCTGGAGAGTCCCAGGGACGGGGGAGCTTGGTGGGCTACCGTCTATGGGGTCGCACAGAGTCGGACACGACTGAAGTGACTTAGCAGTAACAGCATGTATAACTGAATCACGATGCTCTACGCCAAAACTAACACAATATTTTAAATCAACTATAATGAGAAAAGTGTTTTGATGTGGAGGAGTCTGGGATGCAGGAGATCAAATCTGGGAAAGGAAGGAGTGCCTGCTGACTCTGAGAGAAATCAAGTGTTGCTGGTGTCTAGGTGTGCTGTTTGGGGCTAGGCGAGAAGGGAGTGAAAATTAAGGGAAGAAGACTTGAAAGAAAATCTAAGAACTATGGTCAGGCACCAAAACAGACCAAAGTTTAGGGAAACAGGGTTCCCTGGGCCTTTTGTCACAGATACACCCACGTCCATCACCACCACCCCTCAACCTGGCATTCCCTCCTCCCACCAGATGGCTTGGGTTTCAGGACAGCTGTACTCAGGACCAGATATTTTCAGGACCACTGTATGAGTTACCTATTGCTATGAAACAGATTACCCCCCCAAAATTACCAGCCTAAGGCAACAAACATTTTATCATCTCTCGGTTTCTGTGGAAATTTGGTAAAGCTCAGCCAAGTGGCTCTGGCTCAGAGGCAAGGTGTCAGCAGGGCAGCAGTCATCTGAGGGCTGACTGGGGCTGGAAGATGCCCCTCCAGGATGGCAGTCACCTGTGGCTGTTGGCAAGAGGCCCCAGGTGCTCAGTCCATGTATCCTTCTATGGGGCTGCTTGAGTGTCCTTACAACATGGCCCCTGGCTTCCTCCAGAGTGAGTGACCCAAGGGAGAACAAGAAGGCAGCCTCGCCGTCGGTACGACTTAGTCTGGGAAGCCACAACCGCCACAGCTGCCATGTTCTATCCATTAGAAATGAGTCACTGAGTTCAGGCCACATTCAAGGAGAAGGGAATCAGGGGGGCGGAGAAGGTATGGACAGTTTAAAACCATTCCAACTGCTTTCCCTGTTTCTCCTGTGTAATGTCTGCTCCTGCTCAGATGGACAGAACAGAGAGGAAAGAGGTGATCAGAACCATATTACCCAGTGAAGCTCTGTTTCTCTCCGATCCTCCAGATGCTGTGGTCAGCAGGCAGTTCTCTGGTTTCTCACAGGGACCCAATGCATGTACCAAATAACTGGGACTCAGATCAGAGCCCAGAACCAGCAATGGCGCAAACTCCAGGGAGGGACTGGCTGGCCAGGCCCAGGTCGCATATCTACCTCTGGAGATTGGTCAGCCCTTCTTGAACCACATGTACTGAGCACGAGAGAGGGGTAGTTTCCTAAAAAACGAAGGAGGGTTATCAGAAAGATGGCAGAGTGGCCTTGGGATAATCTAAACAAACTGATTACACTACCAATTCTGTTCCATCCTCAGACATGGCTGCCACAGGCATGGCGATGAGGGGTAGAGGACACAGGACAGTGAGGAGTAACCAGAATCTGTTTCTGCCCCTTCCAGAGAGGCCTTCCCCTTGCCCCCAGGGCCCGCGCAGAGAATGAGAGGCTTCCAGAACCGTAAAAGGACACTCAATACACCCACAACAAAAATAGGATCCACAGATCCTAGTGCTAGTCCTGGTAAAATCTGCCTGGCTGGTATCTAAGAAAACTGTAACCGTGGTTACAAGATGATCGTGACGCCAGTTAGAGTAGGAGACCCTGTCCCAGCAGGGTTTTTCTTCTCTTCTATGTGACCTTGGCCAAGACACTTGCCCTCATTTCTTCATCTGCAACATGGAAGGCACTAGGCTAAACCATCTCAATGTCCCCGTCCCACTATGATATTCTTGAGTATCAAAACCCAGCCTGGCCCGTTAGACGGAGAGGGAAGGAAGCTTATAGGTATGGATAAATTTTGTGAATAGGTTGACATTCCCGTTGCAGGCTTGGCGGAAGTATGACACAGACAGAAGCGGCTACATTGAAGCCAATGAGCTCAAGGTAGGATGGGCCTTGTCAGGGAGGGTGTAGAGAGATGGAGAATGGGCCTGAGGCCCAAGTGGTGTTGGGCTTAAGGAACCTGGGGAGGGAGGAGATGTCGGGTGAGGAAGTTGGGTGATTAGGGATACTTAGGCCTGGCTCTGAGTGGTTGGATGTATTCAGCCATGTGAAATCAGCAACCTAGAGCTGCAAGGTCACAGAGTACAACCAGTTCACACTCCTCAGCACATCAGTGCCCAGGACAGGCATCCTCAAAGTCTTCCAGCAGTTTGGCCTTCTGGCTTCTATGTCTACCAAACTCCTCTAGACCCAGGGATCTCCAGGCATGACTTAGCATGTGTTCTGGGCTCTCTGGCGGCTCAGATGGTAAAGCGTCTCCCTGCAATGCAGGAGACCCAGGTTCGATTCCTGGGTCAGGAAGATCCGCTGGAGAAGGAAATGGCAATTCACTCCAGCACTCTTGCCTGGAAAATCCCATGGACGGAGGAGCCTGACAGGCTACAGTCCATGGGGTCGCAAAGAGTCGGACACGACTGAGCGACTTCACTTCACTGGGCTCTCTGAGGAGCCAGAGCCAGTTTCTACCACCTGTCCTATGGGATGAGGTTGCATTTAGCAGCTCCTGCCGCCTTTGGGATTACTCCACAAGCATTAAGGGGTGAGGGAATTATGAGGGCTGCAAGCTATGCAAATGATGGGCTTCAGAAAACAAGATCGAGTGACTGAAGGAACCAGAAGTGAGTCAGGGGCAGAGAGACTGGGTCAGGAGCTCTGAAGAGGCCTTTCATATTCCAGGGGTTCCTGTCTGATCTGCTGAAGAAGGCGAACCGACCATATGATGAACCCAAGCTCCAAGAGTACACCCAAACCATAGTGAGTGGCCAGGACACAGGACATGGGACCCAAGTCGTGGGATCTGGGGTTTGTGGGGTCATTAGCTGGCTGATTCTTCAGGCCGGGGAGAAGTGACTCCCAGCGGCAGCTGGCAAGAAAGATGCCCGTTCATGCCCCAGCACCTTCTCTCTGAGGTTCCCACTCAGCCAGATGCTCCTGGGCCAGAGTAAGACCAGAGCATCTGTTTGTGTGGCAGCCTCCACAGCTCCAGGGGAGGGTTACTTGGAGGGGGGCCTTCAGCGTTGGCCTCTGTCCTCTGCAGCCCTGTCCCTCAGAAAGGGGAGAGGAGAGCCATGACCAAGTCCCTGCCGCTTTAGCCCATGCTGCTCCCTGCCTCCAGGCGGCCTCAGAGGACGCATGAGCGTGCCCTGCCATGTTCCTCCCCCTCCAGCACAGGGGATGGCGGGTCAAGGTCTCCCATGAGAGAAGGTCAGAGCAAATAATCCAAGCACCGCTTTCTGTCCCCAACAGCTACGGATGTTTGACTTAAATGGGGATGGCAAACTGGGCCTCTCGGAGATGTCCCGGTAAGTGCCCGACCTCTCTCACCCCAGCATCACTTTTCACAAGACCCTGGCAGATAACCCCTGTGCTACCGCTCCACCTCCAAGATCAGCCAGTGGGGAAAGTGACAGGTCAGGTGTCCCGAAGCTCAAATCAAAGTCAGATCAAATAGTGATCACCATCACCTCAACGCTCCGTCTGCCTCTTTTGAACTTTCCTCTGAAGTGCTCGGAAATCATTTCTGTAACTACAGCTGCTACTTCTGCATCCCCCCAGGTCCTCGTTGTTCCTACCTCTGCTCTGGCTCCTAATTACTGCTCTAACATTATCTTTCCAGACTCTTGCCTGTACAGGAAAACTCCTGCTTAAATTTCAGGTAAAAGAGCGACTTTGCTTTTCTTCGATCCCTCCCTTCCCCTCGTCCCGCTGAGCTCACCCTTCCTCAAAACACACACACACACACACACACACACACACACACACACACACACTCTGCAGGGCTTTGGCTTCTGTCTTTAATACCTTGGGCCTTCTAGGGCATGAAGCTGACCTCGGAGGAGTTCAACGCGATCTTCACATTTTATGACAAGGTAAGATAAGAGGACAGTGTGGATGGAAAAGCAGGAGGCCCATCCCAGTCACCCCACCACCACCAGAATGCTCACCTTGGTCCTTAGAAGTAAACAAGCTGTTGGAGCTGCAGTCTGGGCCGTGCAGTTCCTTCCTGTCCCTTTGGATTCCCTGGAGCCTCTTCTGCTGTATGAGAAGATAAATGTCCTTAAGAACGTGTGGCTTGTGGGACCCAAGGTTTTGGTTCCTGCAAAGTACAGGAGAGAGTAGCTCATGGAAGAGAAGAGGGTCATGCCCAGGACTAGGATGAGATTACACTGCTGGGGCCCAGAGGCAGGAGGTGCTTAGTACTGCCCCCCGGTGCCAGGCCATCGCCCTGCTGCCCTTCTAGGAAGTGGGGAGTGAGACGCCCTCTGTGCCACTGTCACCCCTCTCTTGGCTGCCCCTGCCTGGTGACTCCAGTGGTTTTCCTTAGAACTACAGGTTTGGGGTCAGTAGCCCCATGTTATCCTGACATATTATTGCGGGATTCGACACCCAGGGAGTTAGCAAAACGCTTCTTGAACCTCATTGACATTTTCAACGCAAATGTAAAATACCAGAAGGGAAGGTTGCCAACAGTTTGCCCTGCGCCCTCACTGCTGCAGTGACTGGCAAAGTCAGAAGTGACATGTTATTTGGGCACCTCTTTTGCTCAGAGTAAAGACCCTTAGCAAAGCTAGACTCTGCTCAGGGGTTAGCATGAGTTTTGAGAGCAAAGACCCTTAGCAAAGCTAGACTCTGCTCAGGGGTTGGCATGAGTTTTGAGGCTTGTGCTGACCTTGGCTCCCTTCCAGGACGGAAGTGGCTACATTGATGAGAATGAACTGGACGCCCTCCTGAAGGATCTGTATGAGAAAAACAAGAAGGTGAGGGGCTGAGCCTAGAGGTGGGGTGCTGTCACGGAGGTGGTGTGGAAGTGGGAAGGCTGGCCAAGGAGTCTATCTTGCTCCCCTCTGATTACCCCTAACAAGGCAACAGCAGTTTTTTGGGTTCTTTTCATGAAATACACATACCAAAGTTTGCCACCTTAGCCACGTTTAAGTGTTCAGCTCAGTGGCATCAAGTACACTCACAGCGTTCTGCAACCATCCCCACCGGCCAGCACTCTTTCTGTCTCCCCAGAATTAAAGTCTGTACCCAGTGAATGGTAACTCCCCCTTGCTGCCTCCCCCCAGCCACGGGCACTCACCATTCTACATTCTGTCTCTGTGAATCTCACTGCTCTAGACACTTCATACAAGTGGGGTCATACAGCATTTGTCTTTCCGTGTCTGGCTTATTTCACTTCATGTGACTTCCTCAAGGTTCATCCATGTTGTAGTATATGTCAGAATTTCCTTCCTTTTTAAGGCTGAATTAATGTAGTGTGTCTCTCCCACATTTTATCTCTTCGTCCACAGACAGACACGTGGGTTGCCCCCACCTGCTGACTGATGTCAACAATGCAGCTATGAGGTCATGGCAGTTTCGACATGGCACACTTCTTGGAAGTGTCAGTCACGTGGCCAAAAAAAAAAAAAAAAGACTTTTACACTAGGAGAGATTTGCAGGAGCAGGGCCAGTGGGAGTTGAGGGTATTCTGAACTGACTCTAGAATCTTGAGCTGGGGAAGGGGCTACCAGAAGTCCCTGACAAATTTGTTCCCTGGGAGGAAAGGCTGGGAACTGGACTCCACTACTTTGCCTGGCCACATTGCCTCTTGGGCAGCCCCCAGCAGCTCATCTCGGTTCCCAGGACGGGAGGACCCAGGCACAAAAGGAACCAGGAAACAAGGCTTCTTCCACCTCCTAGGAATCTCTTTCTCTGAGCAAATAGCTTTTTTGCTGCTTTCTTTAATTAGATGATGAGTGATCTATAATTCCCTGCGTTGTCTAACTGCCTGAGCAGTCAGGCAAGAACTAAATTTAACTCCTAATTTCAGGGAAAAAAATTCATTGTGGCTGCTGAGTCTATCTGTCTCCCTTTCCAAGTGTCTTCTGACCTCTTTATCTTTATCCTGAATATCATCCATTTCTTTCACTCTAAGTTTATTTTTTTTAATGTTACCTATAATAGCTTTTTGAAAGAGGCAGAAAATAAATTATGTGCAAATACTTCCTAGGAAGAAGGAATTACCCATCACGTGCTTGAACTTGGCAAACTTTTTCCTGCTACCAAACTCTAGGAGAAAATTGTTTGTATATCGTTATGTGTTCAGGGGATGTTGGGCATCATAATGAAAAATATGCTTAACTGTAATTGGAATAATGAGGTACAGTTTTTCTCCACATGACCCTACGTTACGCCCAAGGCTGATGGGCCTTGAGAGCAGGCATTAAATCTTGGGAGAGACCTGAATTCCGTGGTCATCATCTAACTAGGCTCTTCCCTGATTCCCACAAAAGACACATCATGTGGCTACACAGCTTGGCTTTCTGAGATGTGCAAACAGACAAAAAGTCAGGTGTTGTGGGTAAGAAAAAATCTGAAAGTTAGAGAACAAGGATATTAATAAAGTGGTTTACCTGGGAACCTTCCTTCCACCAGTACTAAACTCCAGACTTAGCACATGGAGATCAAGAAAAAGGCATCAGTAGAGAGCGCTACATGCCTGTAAATAACCTGAGCTGGGAAGGGAGTGACCATTTTTAGGTGACCCCACATGGCAGCTGCACATGCCATTTTGATGGTGCCTACATGGGCAGTGCACAAAAGGCCATGGCACCCCACTCCAGCACTCTTGCCCCGAAAATCCCATGGGCGGAGGAGCCTGGTGGGCTGCAGTCCATGGGGTCGCTACAAGTTGGACACGACTGAGCAACTTCACTTTCACTTTCACTTTCATGCATTGGAAAAGGAAATGGCAACCCACTCCAGTGTTCTTGCCTGGAGAATCCCAGGAACGGGGGAGCCTGGTGGGCTGCCGACTATGGGGTCGCACAGAGTCAGACACGACTGAAGCGACTTAGCAGCAGCAGCACATGGACAGTGAATCGGTTTCGAAGCAGATTCATGTCTGAGGCTCCTGCGGGACAGGCTGATGGGCTCAAACGTTGACATGTTCTTAGCATTCCTAAGACAACTGCAACTGCTAAAGCCCTTCCCAGCTTCACACAGTGCTTCTAGACACAGAAAGGAAGCAGCTTCCTCCCTTCATTCTGCTTGAACTCCTCAGGCCATGCTGAGTCAGAGGATTTTCTCAGGCCCATGGCTGATATATGGGGTCCCTTCCTTGGCTCCTGATTGAGGGATAGGTCGCTCAGGCACACCTCAGTGTTATGGACTAGGTGACATTTCCAGGAACTTCACAACTTTAGGGAAGTTAGAGATGTTTGCAAAGTGCCTTGGGACTGGCTGGTAGCGCAAACCCAGACATCAGTCGTGTCAGGAGATGTCACCAAAGAATGCAATAAAAGACTGACCCTCCAGCACTGAGTACAGGTGAGCCAGGTAAAGAATTACACAGCCTTCAGGACTCAGGGGACTAAGACTGTTCGTGGCTGTAGGGTTGGTTCCATCCTTTAGCCAATACCTTAGTCTTCACACCTCAGTTTTCTCGTGGGGATAATGACCCATTAGCATAGAAGTATTAAAAAAAAAAAGATCTGCCAACAGGTTCAATACAAGAGGAGGAGAAGAGGAAAGGAAGGAAGGAGGGAGGGGAGGAGGAAGGAAAGAGGTGTAGAGGGGAAGAAGGAAGGAAACAAAGAGAAAATTGCTTAAGTGGTTTTCCAATGATGATGACTTTGCTGTATTTCAGTACTGCTGGCTCTTTGCATCCAAAGCAACACAAGGCGTATCAGATGCTGGTTCTGTCTAGTGCCAGCTTCCAAAATCCCACGGACAGGGGAGCCTGCAGGCTACAGTCCATAGGGCCTCAAAGAGTCGGACACGACTGGATGACTGTCACTGTCAGTTTTACATTTTATGAGAGACCATGAGTCACCTGTCTTAGAGCCTCTGAAGGCCTCAAGGTGCCCGTGAACAAGGAGTAGGCTGGTAGGCTTTGCCCCTGGAGGAGAGAGGAATTAGAATTCCTTGTTCCGCTGGGTGAGGCTTAGGGCAAAGACAAAACCATGGATTCCCTGGCATTCTCTTTCTCACCCAAAGGGACCCAGCAGACTGAGGGAATGGAAGCCCAGTGAGGTAGAGGAATTCAGCGAAGCTGTATGTAGATAATGACTGGTGTCAATAGCTGCTGTTTGGCGTGCGTGCTGAGTGTCAGGGACTGTGCTCGATGCTGTTTACATTCATTTTTCATCTAATCATCGTAACGCCTCAGTGAGGCAGACTTATTCCTGTACTGATTTTACAGATGAGGCAGCTGAGACTTAGAAAAAGCTGAATACTTTCCCCAAAGCAATGCAGCTAGAAAGTGAAAGGGAGAGCATTTTAACCCAGGGCTTTCTGACCCCAAAGCCCGTGCTCTGTATGCCTCTCCGCTACTTGCACTGAGATGGGAAAAGAGAAAGGTTCTGGTGAATGAACAGGAGGGCCATTTCGGGAGGGGGTTGGGGGCACCTTCCCTTAAACCTGCTCTTAACCTCTCCCTCTGTCTCCCAGGAAATGAACATCCAACAGCTCACCAGCTACAGAAAGAGCGTCATGTCCTTGGCTGAGGCGGGAAAGCTCTACCGCAAGGACCTGGAGATTGTCCTCTGCAGTGAGCCCCCCCTGTAAAACAGGGGATAGGGGCTGCTTCTCCACCTCCCCCGCAAACCTGCCCCTGCTGCCCTGCCACTGCCACCCAGACCCAGAGATCCTGAGCGTCCCTGTGACTCCCTGCGACCTGCACATGCCAGCCTGCAGAGCAGGAAAGGAGAAGTGGAGAAGGGGCTGCTGCGGGGACCCCTGGAGCCCCCTGGAGCCCCACCCTGG
>SJXQ01007582.1:0-14284 GCA_006408695.1 Aepyceros melampus | reverse complement strand
CGCTAATGGTGTAGCTGTCTCTCTGAGCTCCTTGTTCATGGTGGGTGTCAGCCTTGTCCTTTTCTTGATGCAGTGTGCGCCTTTTCCCTTCGGGTTTTTTGTTTACCAAAGAAGAGTTTACAGACAATAAAATGTTCTCCTGTGGAAGCTCTCCCACTTCTGGCCAAGTGGTCAACTTTCTCTCTACAGCCAGCTCTTGACAAAGAGAGAGCCTGTTCTCAAGTGAGTGGGAGGCTGGGGGGAACCAGCCAACCGGGGTGGAAGCACTGGAAGCAAGGGCACAGGAGCGCAGGGCTCTGGGCTCACCTTTGCCATGCACCACCTGCTCTCCATCAGCCCGCCACTTTTCTGCTCCGTGTTTGCTTCCAGGTTTCTGAGATCATGACAGCAGTTATCAGTTCACTGCAAATTTACTAAATGCAGGTATTGTGCGAAACAGCTAACCTGCAGTGTCTCTCAGTCCCTGGAGAGGGTGCTGTGACTGTCTCCACTGAACAGATGAGGAAAACTCAAGATTTAAGAGGTTGAGTAATGAGCCCCGTGTCTCAGGGCCAGTTGGCGGCGCAGACGCAGGGTATGACTCCTGAGCGTCGGATCCACATTTTTTTAATAGGCCATGCTGCATGTCTTGCAGGATCTTAGTTCCTTGATTGGGGATTGAATTCCTGTTCCTGGTAGTGGAGCATGGCGTTCTGACCACTGGACCACCAGGAAAGTCTCTTCACAGTAGGGATACCTGGTCTGTGGTAATGGGACTAGGTGTCCCCTAGGTAGGGGTGACCTCCACCCAGGAGTTCCAGACACCAAAAGCTTAACTTCTCCCCACAAAATGCAATTTACCCCACAACAACACATCAGGTGCCCGAGGGCCAGCATGGCCTTTGGGTGCAGAGAACCCTCTGGGGCCTCAGAATAGAGAGAGAACTTTTTGTGTGCGTGTGCTTTGTTTTTTTAATGCTATCAGGTTTGACTGTCTACAAGATGAGTTTTGACATTCCCTCATTTCACGTCCCAACAGTCCTTGCAATGAATACTATTTCAGGTGAAGAAACTAAAGTGCAAAGACATTAAGTAACTTTGGAAGTGCCCATTTGATAACCAGGAAACTAGCTGGAGTAACAGAGCCCCCAGAGTGGATAAACCTGGGTCAGATAGACAAATCTATTTTAGGTTCTCTGAAAAGGGAATCTATTTAGGTTCTCAGAGAAATGAATGAACTGAGAGGAGTGGGCCATTCTGCCTTCGTGGGGTGGGGAGTCCAGATGGAGGAAACAGCAAGTGCAAAGGCCCTGAAGTGGGTGAGTTCCTGGCGAGCTCAGAAATGTGGTCACTGGGGCCAGAGCAGAGTAATGGAAGTGGAGTGAGCAGTAAATAGGGCTGGGGGAAAGGAGGAGGCCAGGCAAAGGCCGGGACAAAAAGGACTGTGTCAAGGGAAGCCACAGAGAGGGGGAACGCCAGAGAAGTGACATGAGCTCAAAGGCCGCTCTGACTCCTGTGTCAACACTAAACTTAGGAAAGCAGGGACATCAGTTAACAGGCAAATGCACTAGGGCCGCTGAGAAATGCTGATGACTTGGACCAAGAAGTGATGGGAGGTGACAGCAAATATCAGATTCTAGGCCTGTTTCTAGGATTGAATCAAAAGGGCTTGCTGAAGGCTGGATAAGTCATATGGGAGAAAAATGAGTCAGGAATGGCCCCAAAGCTATTAACTGGAGCGACTGAGTGCACGGTGGACGCCAGTAACCCAGCAAGCAGGAGCATGTTTGGGGATGGGGCAGGGGTAACGGGGATATGACTGTGGCTTTCACTGTCTGCCCTCTGATGGATAAGAATAAGAGGCCTCTGAAAGCTTCCTGGTGGGAGGGACTGGTTGTGGGGGAATCTGGGTCTTGCTCTGATGGGTGGGGCCGTGCTCGGTAAATCTTTAATCCAGTCTTCTGTTGGGGTGGGGCTGTGTTCCCTCCCTGTAGTTTCGCCTGAGGCCAAACTATGCTAAGGGTCATGGTGGTTATGGTGATCTTTTAGATCTTTTAGAACTAACACCCAAAAAAGATGTCCTTTTCATTATAGGTGACTGGAATCCAAAAGTAGGAAGTCAAGAAACACCTGGAGTAACAGGCAAATTTGGCCTTGGAATGCAGAATAAAGCAGGGCAAAGACTAATAGAGTTTTGCCAAGAAAATGCACTGGTCATAGCAAACACCCTCTTCCAACAACACAAGAGAAGAGTCTACACATGGACATCACCAGATGGTCAACACCAAAATCAGATTGATTATATTCTTTGCAGCCAAAGATGGAGAAGCTCTATACAGTCAACAAAGACAAGACCAGGAGCTGACTGTGGCTCAGATCATGAACTCCTTATTACCAAATTCAGACTTAAATTGAAGAAAGTGAGCAACACCACTAGACCATTTAGGTATGACATAAATCAAATCCCTTATGATTATACAGTGGAAGTGAGAAATAGATTTAAGGGTCTAGATCTGATAGATAGAGTGCCTGATGAACTATGGAATGAGGTTCGTGACATTGTACAGGAGATAGGGATCAAGACCGTCCCCATGGAAAAGAAATGCAAAAAAGCAAAATGGCTGTCTGGGGAGGCCTTACAAATAGCTGTGAAAAGAAGAGAAATGAAAAGCAAAGGAGAAAAGGAAAGATATAAGCATCTGAATGCAGAGTTCCAAAGAATAGCAAGAAGAGATAAGAAAGCCTTCTTCAGCGATCAATGCAAAGAAATAGAGGAAAAGAACAGAAGGGGAAAGACTAGAGATCTCTTCAAGAAAATTAGAGATACCAAGGGAACATTTCATGCAAAGATGGGCTCNAGCTGTGAAAAGAAGAGAAGCCAAAAGCAAAGGAGAAAAGGAAACATGTAAGCATCTGAATGCAGAGTTCCAAAGAATAGCAAGAAGAGATAAGAAAGCCTCCCTCAGTGATCAATGCAAAGAAATAGAGGAAAACAACAGAATGGGAAAGACTAGAGATCTCCACATTAAAGATAAAGAAAATGAGAACTGGAGAGGGTTTACTTTTTAAAAAAAAAATAAATAAATAAAAACCTAATTATCTAGTGAGAAGCAAGGAATTACTTTTCTATTTCTTACATGCTCAAGAAACCTACTTTTTACTTTATAATCATTGGGGAACATAACCATACAGAACTCAACTAAAAATTTTTTTTTTTTTGCTTTTTCTGTAGAGTGAAATCATCCAACATAAAGGTTATCCTTGTGAGGAGTATGAAGTCTTAACAGAAGATGGATATATCCTTTCTGTTAACAGGATTCCTCAAGGCCTCGTGCAACTTAAGAAGACAGGTATGATTTCCCCTATATTATCCCAACATCGCAGTCTTCCCTGCAGTAAAGAATTCCTTGTGATTTGAGTATGTAGAAAGAAACATGGATTTTTGGTACAGACTGGGCCTGGTGGGCTGCCGTCTATGGGGTCACACAGAGTCTGACACGACTGAAGTGACTTAGCAGCAGCAGCAGGGCCCATTATTCCAGCCAAAAGGTGGCTTCAGCTCCTTCTTAATTTCCATCACCACTGCCCCACTCCCAATTATCTCAAATAAACAGTGAGGTGTGGTTGTGATTTTTTTTTTTTTTTTTGGCTGTGCTGAGCACACAGGCTTTCTCTACTTGCAGCACACAGGTTTAGTTGCCCCTCAGCATGTGGAATGTTAGTTCCCTGACCAAGGATTGAATCCACATCACCTGTATTGGAAGGGGAATTCTTAACCACTGGACCACCTGGGAAGTCTCTAAACACAGCATTTGCTTTTCAAAAAAAACACCTTCAAGAAAAGCTTATTTTTTATCCCTTCTTGTAATTTTGTGGAATGTTAGTTCCCTGACCAAGGATTGAATCCACATCCCCTGTATTGGAAGGGGAATTCTTAACCACTGGACCACCCGGGAAGTCTCTAAACACAGCATTTGCTTTTCAAAAAAAACACCTTCAAGAAAAGCTTATTTTTTATCCCTTCTTGTAATTAATTCATTCCCCTCAGTCCCTCCTATATAGATATTCTAGAATATCCCCTGATGATCTCTTAAATAGATCACTGCAAACCTTGCTCACAAAGAATATAAACCCCAACATGGCATCTGATATCCACCCTAGCACATATATTCTCCATCCAGATAGTTTTATAAACATCTTGTAAATATTTAAGATGTTGCTTAGCTTTTCACTAAAGTCTTTTAAAGAACTGAGCACTGTATGTATATTTTAAGGTTTTGGTACATGTTTCCATTGCTCTTACAATCCCTTTTTTTTATAATGATTTTCAGCCACTGTTGGCTTTTAAGAAATTCACCTTCATTACTAATTAAAGTATACCCATCCTTCAGCTACATTTGGCTCTATTCCTTTTAAAAGGCTAGAGCTATGTTTACAGCAGCAACTACAATATCCGTCATGAGTACAGATAATGTAATTTCTTACTATCTTCTTTCCACATACCAGGTACAATGTTAAATTCATTTACATTAATGCCATTTAGCTTTCATAATAATCTGAAGAAACTGCCACTCAGAGGTTAAATTACCCAGAGAATCTCTGCTAGTACTTGCTAGTATGTTGCAAAACCCACACTCAGATTAAGATTCCTCTCTTAACTAGGACCAGAAAATGCTGAATGAATGCTATTTGGCTTTGGTATAAAGAAGCTTCAGGGTTCTATTTTACTCTAGTTTACATTTGTACAGCTTTTTCAAATAATATATTTTCATTTTATTTTTTTCTTTGGAGTATAATTATGTCATAATGTTGTTACTTTCTGCTGTACAAGGAAGTGAGTCAGCTAGGTGTATACATACATCCCCACCCTCTTGGACTTCCCTTCCTCCCTACCCAATCTCACCCCTCCTAGGTCATCAAGGAGCACCAAGCTGAGCTTCCTGTGCTATAAAGCAGGTTCCCACTAGCTATCTGTTTTACACATGGTGGGAGCCTGGCGAGCTAAGTCCATGGGGTCGCACAGAGTCGAACACGACTGAGCAGCTAAGCACAGCACACGGCACAGTGTATATGTATCAAGCCTAATCTCAAAATTCATCCCACCTCCTCCTTCCCCCTCCCCCGTGTCCACATATCAGTTCTCTAGGTCTGTGTCTCTATTCCTGGCCTGCAAATAGATTTATCTGTACCATTTTTCTAGATCCCACATATATGCATTGTGAAGTGAAAGTCTCTCAGTCCTGTCTGACTCTTTGTGACCCCGTGGACTATATAGTCCACCGAATTCTCCAGGCCAGAATACTGGAGTGGGTAGCCTTTCCCTTCTCCAGGGGATCTTTCCAATGCAGAGATTGAACCCAGGTCTCCCACATGGCAGATTCTTTACCAGCTGAGCCACAAGGGAAGCTACATGTATACATTGATATATGATATTTGATTTTCTCTGACTTACTTCACTCTGCATGACAGACTCTAGATCCATCCACATCTCAACAAATGACCCAGTTTTGTTTCTTTTAATGACTAATATTCTGTTGTGTGTATACACCACACCATCTCTATCCATTCCTCTCTTGATGGACATTTAGGTTGCCTCCACATCCTGGCTGTTGAAAGTAGTTCTTCAATGAACTTTGGGGTACACGTGTCTTTTTAAATTATGGGTTTCTACTGGAGAGGGTGTGGAGAAAAGTGAACTTTTTTGCACTGTTGGTGGGAATGTGCAGCTGTTTTTCACACCAGCTAAATAGCTGTGCTTTATATATGTCCAGCATGCCCTTATGTTAGTGCTTTTGGACTTAGAGTTCTCTCTCTGGACCGCAGTTTCATCAGATACCCATGCAGTTTGCTCTGGCCTCGCTTGCCATGTTCTTCCTAACCAGTCTGTTCAAAATAACAAACCCTTGCCAACTATGAGATCTGGCCCTTTATCCTGATTACTTTTCTTATAGCCCTTAACACCATTGATATGATAGATATTTTCTCGTTTGTTTCTTAACTGTCTCTCCCAACCAGGATGTAAACTCAGCAAGAAACTTTATCAGTTTTGTTCAAGGGAATAACCAGTGCCTAAAACAGTGCCAAGCACATGGCAGGTGCCAAATATATGTGGAATGAATGAATGAATATTTTATAAATAAATGAATAGCTTGGAGATAGAAAGAACTTTTTCACTAAGCCCCACGAATCCTAGAGGGAAAGCAAGCCACAGTTCTTCCAAGCAATCAGGAGACTGCGGCCTTTCATAAGCTTAGGGGGTTACCTGCAGCACCTATTCATGGATGGAGTTTGTTTTCTTAAACGCTGTTTATTTAGACTGTTCCCTCATTGCCCAGGCGATTGGAGTTCAAGGTGAGAGTGAAAGTCACTCAGTCATGTCCGACTCTTTGCGACTCCGTGGACTACACAGTCCATGGAATTTTCCAGGCCAGAATACTGGGGTGGGCGGCCATTTCCTTCACCGGGGGATCTTCCCACCCCAGAAATCGAATCCAGGTCTCCCGAGTTGCAGGCGGATTCCTTACCAACTGAGCTATCGGGTGCAAAATACTCCCCTCTAGTGGCTGATGCTGTTCCTGCAGCTCCCATTGGCCTCTTCAAGGAAGAAATCTCCCAGCAATGATGGAAAAGGATTTCTCACCATCTCTTCAAAGAGAGGGCCATTAAAATTCATACTGAAACAACTGAAAGATATCTATAAGTTTGTGACAAAATCCTTTTTTCAATTTTATTTTCTCAAGCAATCATTGTTAGCTTCAAATATTTACATCAAGAGGTAAAATAGTCTGGGCCATCTTCAGAAACAATAGATCTTTAAGCAGCCCTTACACACTCGCCTGCTAGCTATAATTTAAACGAAATCCCATGACTCAAGGGGATATTTGAAATGAAATAAATCACTTCTAAGCCAATTCATTCACTAGGTGAACCATACGTAAAAGCGTAGTGCTAAGGAGGACCAAGCTGGCCCCAATTATGGGAAACATCCTTAGGGTTCCAAAGAGGAGCACTGATTCTCCTTGATTTGATCACCTCATGTTACGGTCATCTCCTTGAGGGTTAAGAGGATGAACTCAAGGACAAGACATAAAGGAAAACCTAAAATAATTCTGAGTTCCTTTATCCTGGCCTTGCAGTAGCAGCCCTCGAGTTCTCTCTCCAGAAGGATAAAATGAGGCAAATGGTATTCATGAAGATTGCCCAGATGCTGAATGAATTTGCTATAGAAAGGCCTTTGTCTTATATGGAGGCTCTGAGTATGGACTGAGTATGGACTCAGTTCACTGATAAGAACTCAGTTTACTGAATGACAGGAGCTACTATCTTTTAAGAAGTCAGGCATTTCCATTTTGGCAATATTTAGCAATGATCACTTTGCTAAGGTGGTGTCTGCTGTTTTTCTACCATAAAGTTCATACTCTTCACTCTGGAATTCATAAATAATTTGTGAGGAGATATGATTTTCAAGATATGTAAATATCCTGTATCTCTTCAAACTTTTACCCACTAATTTAGCATCCATGGATGAATTTATAACACCATCCAAGTTTCCGTATTCCCTGGTGGCTCACACAATAAAGAATCTGCCTGCAAGGCAGGAAACCTGGGTTCGATCCCTGGGTCAGGAAGATCCCTGGAGAAAGGAATGGCAACCCACTCCAGTATTCTTGCCTGGAGTATTCCATGGACAGATGAGCCTGGCAGGCTACAGTCCAGAGAGTCACAAAGGTCAGACACAAATGAATGACACTTTCACACACATGCTGTAACTAAGAGATTTTTTCTCCCATAATTACTTTTTTTTGTTGTTGGTGTCAATGTTAACTCATACATTTTTAACTTATTCAATAGGATGTAATTTATATCATCATTATTTATTTTGATGTTAAAACTTTCACATGTTTAGCAGTTGAAATTCCTTCAAGTTGGCTTGCCAGTCCTCTTGATATGAAAGACCTGAATAATGAAGCCATTAAGTGTATGGTGTGTGTGTGTGTGTGTGTGTGTATATATGTGTGTGTGTGTATAAATATCATAATATTTATAATTATGCAAGTGTATGTTTATATATTAATATAATAAATATATATTAAATATATTTGTATATATTTATATATGTGTGTATATTAATAGTATGTCAATAATTATAATCCTAATTTTAAATTATATATTAATTTTATTGCTCAGTCACTAAGTTATGTCTGACTCTTTACAGCCCATAGTATACATTATTGATATTATGATATTAATACACACATATATGTACATATAATTTTATAATATAGCTTATTAAAATATAATGACATTATTTTCTTATTTATATATGGTAGTTATAATTATATATAATTAAATTAATCATTATACTATACGTTCTTCCTGGGGCATTTCCAATATCCTCTGACCCCAGACAAGTCTAATGATAATGGCAACTACACAAAAGCAACAATAGAAGGCAAACGCTATTGATTCTTTCTCTGTGCCAGACATTCTGCCATCTGCTTCTGATATACTATTTTACTTAATCATAACAAAAATACCATTTTCTTCATGAGGAAATCAAGGCACAGAAAGGTTAAGTAACTGGCCAAGGTAATCAAGTTAGCAAGCAGCTGAATTGAGGTTTGAACACAGATCTGTCTAACTTTAAACCTTCAAACACATTAAGGGATAAGGCAGGTGCAGAACATTACACGCTGCTGAAATTCACTTTTCTGTAGGTCCCAGACCTGTGGTGTTACTGCAGCATGGCCTGCTGGGAGATGCTAGCAACTGGATTTCCAACCTGCCCAACAACAGCCTGGGCTTCATTCTGGCAGATGCTGGTTTTGACGTGTGGCTGGGAAACAGCAGAGGAAACACTTGGTCTCGGAAGCACAAGACCCTCTCCATAGACCAAGATGAGTTCTGGGCTTTCAGGTATATGTAAATCTTGAGAGTGGAGGTGGGCGTGGATATCTTTGGGAGAACTGAGTAAAGAATTAAGCTCCTGGTATTCGGATAATTTACTTTGGTTGGCCCATCAATATCCCAACACTATGTCCCCCAATTGTCATAGCTGACTAGTGATTCTCTGGGGGCAGTAAATTGAGTTCCCCAAGTAGAAGGTTGGTATGGCCAGTGGGATAAGAATGATGGATATGCAAGTGTATGTTTATATATTAATATAATAAATATATATTAAATATATTTGTATATATTTATATATGTGTGTATATTAATAGTATGTCAATAATTATAATCCTAATTTTAAATTATATATTAATTTTATTGCTCAGTCACTAAGTTATGTCTGACTCTTTACAGCCCATAGTATACATTATTGATATTATGATATTAATACACACATATATTTACATATAATTTTATAATATAGCTTATTAAAATATAATGACATTATTTTCTTATTTATATATGGTAGTTATAATTATATATAATTAAATTAATCATTATACTATACGTTCTTCCTGGGGCATTTCCAATATCCTCTGACCCCAGACAAGTCTAATGATAATGGCAACTACACAAAAGCAACAATAGAAGGCAAACGCTATTGATTCTTTCTCTGTGCCAGACATTCTGCCATCTGCTTCTGATATACTATTTTACTTAATCATAACAAAAATACCATTTTCTTCATGAGGAAATCAAGGCACAGAAAGGTTAAGTAACTGGCCAAGGTAATCAAGTTAGCAAGCAGCTGAATTGAGGTTTGAACACAGATCTGTCTAACTTTAAACCTTCAAACACATTAAGGGATAAGGCAGGTGCAGAACATTACACGCTGCTGAAATTCACTTTTCTGTAGGTCCCAGACCTGTGGTGTTACTGCAGCATGGCCTGCTGGGAGATGCTAGCAACTGGATTTCCAACCTGCCCAACAACAGCCTGGGCTTCATTCTGGCAGATGCTGGTTTTGACGTGTGGCTGGGAAACAGCAGAGGAAACACTTGGTCTCGGAAGCACAAGACCCTCTCCATAGACCAAGATGAGTTCTGGGCTTTCAGGTATATGTAAATCTTGAGAGTGGAGGTGGGCGTGGATATCTTTGGGAGAACTGAGTAAAGAATTAGAGCTCCTGGTATTCGGATAATTTACTTTGGTTGGCCCATCAATATCCCAACACTATGTCCCCCAATTGTCATAGTTGACTAGTGATTCTCTGGGGGCAGTAAATTGAGTTCCCCAAGTAGAAGGTTGGTATGGCCAGTGGGATAAGAATGATGGTTAGTGTCAGGTGATGGAGACTGGAATGGGAGAAATGTAGGTCCATTTCCTCGTAGATGGATATCCTGGGACTGACTCTTCCCTAAGTGATGACTCCCACCTGCAGAAGAAGATGAGGACAGGCAGTGTTAAAGATATAAGGGGAATGAATAAGCCTTAGGGGCCATCAACTTGGTTATCTCTCACACTGTTATAAAAGTTCTTTTAATGTTTTTATTTGAATGATCTATTGATATTCAACTTGCTGTTTATCCATTTCACCAGAGAAGGGACCCTGCAACATCTTTAATACATTTTATATAAAGAATCTGCATAGGAATTCTCTGGCAGTCCAATTGTTCAGACTTCATGCCTCTACTGCAGGCAGAATGGGTTTAATCCCTGGTGGGGAACTGAGATCCTGCAGGTCGCCTGGCATGGCCAAAAAACAAACAGTCTGGTGTTTCTATGCTGTTCTGCTAGTCGAATAACAAGGACACCTCCACCAGGAGGCGGAGCTTGTGCTCACTAAATGTTGATTAAGATGGTTATTTCTCTTTGATAATATCTAGAGAAAACAGCAGTTTGCTAACAGCCCATGACCCAGAGGCACTCAAGCATCATGGGTTTGAAACAAGTCCATCCTGTTGTGAGGAGCACAGTAACAAGCTGATAGGTGGGACTGACAACTCAAGGGTGTTTGTAAACCCTGGGGGGCTTCCTTTGTCTGTTTCTGGTTATAATTTTTCATATAACTTTGTCTTTTCCCCTTGTAGCTATGACGAGATGGCTAGGTTTGACCTTCCTGCAGTCATAAACTTTATGTTGCAGAAAACGGGCCAAGAAAAGATTTATTATGTCGGCTATTCACAGGGCACCACCATCGGTAGGTTCCAAAAAAAAAAAAATCAGGTTTGTATATTCATGAGAAATGTGAGCATATATGAGCACAGCCAGGCCAGACATCACACACTTCTCTCAGATCTGGCTTCTTCAGGGCCATGAGATTCTGATTTCTCCCTGCCCACCCTCCTGCCCCACAACATGCAAATATCAGCTTAGACGGAGAGTACGCAGGTGCTTTTGAAATAGACACATAGTATTTCAAATATAAGGGCCATGCTCTGGCTGTCTATGATAGTATTTTCCTCCCGAAGGCTCTAGAAAAACTGTCTCTTTGCAATCTGGGGTATTCAAGTCTATTTTATAAATATGGAAACTGAGGCACAGGCTGACTTTACCAATATCCCATACCTACTCTAGGGGCAGGAATAAGAACTGGAATCCAGGTTACTGGACAACGTCTCTACCAGTGGGTGTGAAAGTCGTTCAGTCGTGTCTGACTCTTTGCAACCCCGTGGACTATACAATCCATGGAATTCTCCGGGCCAGAATATTGGAGAGGGTAGCTGTTCCCTTCTCTAGGAGATCCTCCCAACCCAGGGAGTGAACCCACGTCTCCCACATTGCAGGCAGATTTTTTAGCAGCTGAGCCACCAGGGAAGCCCAAGAATATTGGAGTGGGTAACCTATCCCTTCTCTGGCAAATCTTCCCAACCCAGGAATCGAACCAGGGTCTCCCGCATTGCAGGTGGATTTTTTCCCACCTGAGCTACTGTGATCCATTTGGGCTCCAGAAAAGCTAGAGATCCAAGAAAACCAGCAAAACTCTGTTATCGCAATACCCATTATGTTAGAGAACATGCTTTTTATCAATAAACAAGAAAATATCTCTCATCCTTGATGTCTCTCACTATAAAGATTTATGAAAAATACCTCACAAGCATCTGAGAATTAAGTAAGATCCATGAAACTCTCCTGCAAATTGTCTAACATACAGTTACCTCTCAATATACATATATTCTCAAAATGCATATTATTGGATTCAATAATTTAGTAATTCACTGAGAACCTAGTAATGGGCAGCAAGTATCCTATACGTCAGAGGAAGCTCAGAGATGTGGTTGCTGCTGTTGTTTTTGCCTGTAAAGGAGCTTATAATTTCTCAAGAGTTAGAACACACATAATTCAGTTCAGTTCAGTTCAGTCGCTCAGTTGTGTCCATTATCACACGTAATTACTTAGCTACTAAACAACAAAACAATTACTGAAACATCTTGATGGAAGTAAAATAAGCATTTTATTCATTCTAGGATATTCGATATCCATGTTGACATATTTCTTTTTTGCAGGCTTTATTGCATTTTCCACCATGCCAGAGCTGGCTCAGAAAATAAAAATGTACTTTGCTTTAGCACCCATAGCTACTATTAAATATGCAAAAAGCCCTGGGACCAAATTTTTGCTGCTGCCAGATATGATGATCAAGGTATGTGACTCCTCAGAAAATTCCTTGCCTATGCACAAGAGTTTTCCAGCCCATTGGCTAGGAAATACACTTTTACATTTTTACTGTAATGACTATTTCATCTCATGTTTTTACAGGGATTGTTTGGCAAAAGAGAATTTCTCTACCAGACCCGATTTCTTAGACAGTTTGTTATTTACCTTTGCAGCCAGGTGATAATGGATCAGATTTGTGGCAATATCATGTTACTCCTGGGAGGATTTAATACAAAGAATATGAATATGGTAAGTGGCAGCCTAGTCAATTCTCTGTGTCCCAGAACAAAGCAAACAATTATTGACTCCCTCCTTGAAGGTGAGCTAATGCCAGGGAAGATTTAGGGAAGTGATACTCCAAGAACTCAGTTTTCTTCAAATCGTAATACTATGCAGAAAATACTTCAACATGGGCTGAGTCAAGTTTAACATAACAGCATGACCACACATTAACTCCATACATTCAAGATTGAAGAGGTCTGAAAGCAGCTTTACTATAGTGAATTAACATCTGCAAAAATATATGATTAGAGCCCACAAGTCAAAAGAGAAAACTGCTGTGCACCGTCCATGTCTTCTTTTTACTCAGACCTTTCCGGTTTGTAGTTTAAGTCCTGTGATAGGCTGTCTGGGAGTTTCAGTTTGGCTAAGATAGCTTCCCAGGGCTTCCCAGGTGGTGTTAGTGGTAAAGAACTTGCCTGCCAATGCAGGAGAGGTAAGAGACACAGGCCTGGTCCCTGGGTTGGGAAGATACCCTGGAGGAGGGCATGGCAACCCACTCCAGTATTCATGCTTAGAGAATTCCATAAACAGAGAAGCCTGGCAGTTTATGGCCCATAGGATTGCAAAGAGTCAGACACAACTGAAGCAACTTAGCACACACAAGGCGTAGCTACCATTTGGCAAGTATGACAGTGGGTTCCCCAGGAAGCATACTCTGAGATGGCGATTCGTGTGCAGAATGATTCAGGCTATGGCCTTGGGATAACACATAGGAAAGGGAAGGCAACAGGACTTGGTAGATCAAAAAAGTCCAGCTGAGATATAGCCTCAGTGGGAACCTCAGTTGACCCTCTAGGGATCTGTAAAGATGGGATGATCCTTCAAAATTGTTCCAAGTTAGCATGAGAAGCTGGGTCTTTATAACCCCCACATCAAATAGTCATTTAATGCAGACAGCCCCAGTCATGGGGAGATGGGCAGTGCAGCTCTCTGCAGAGGGGACAGTTCCCCGAGGACACCAGAGAGCGGAGGGCTATCTGTCAACAGCTGGAGGAACATATTTTTAATTCCTGAAGATTTTTTTGCCTTTTTTTAAACCAAAATATGATGAACAGCTATCATTTGATAAGCATTTTATTGTATGCCAGGCTATTATTCCCTATAACAACCCTATGAGACAGGTATTATCAATACTCCCACTTTACAGATTAATAACCTGACGTTTAGTGGACTGAGCTATGCTCTCCAATTTCTCCTAAAAATTAAACAGCAGAAGTGAGATTTATATGCAGTCTCAGTTTTTGCGTCTTTATCCTTAATTACTTTAGGAAAGCTTTTTAAAAGATAAAGTCAGATGTCTAATGAGAAGCTTTTCTCAGATGAAAAATGTAGGTGCTTGGAATAGGTTTAGGAGCATTTTTTAATTATGTGCCTGTGTAGTTTTCTATTTCATGGATAAATGCTGAGACTTTAATGATGCTCCCATTTCTGAGTTGACACCCTGAAGATTTGATCTTCAGTTCAGTTCAGTTCAGTC
>SJXQ01007581.1:162612-177765 GCA_006408695.1 Aepyceros melampus | reverse complement strand
ACTGAACTGAACTGAACTGAAGTATCCCACGTTTTCTAAACCCACTCCCTGCCCCTGTGTAAGCCATTCCTATGAACACAGTCTGAAGGTATGAACTTCTGATGAACAGAATGTGGAGAAAGTGGTGAGATGTCGTTTCCAAGTTTATAGGAGAAAATAGGTTGTGGATTTTTGTCACACCTCCCCTATCCTTTGAGGAAAACCCAGGAAGAAGCTCTGTGGAGAGGCTGGGAGGTTCATGTGAGTGAATTTGGAACTTTTTCTTTCCAAACCGAGCTTTGAGATAACAGCATCCCGCCCGGCACCCTGATTGTAGCGTCCATTGCGATGTGTCAGAATCTCCAAGCAAAGCCATGCCTGGCTCCTAGTCCACAGAAACGGAGATGATGCCTGCTTACTGATTCTGGCTGCTAAGATTTGGAGAAATTGTTGCATGGCAGTAGATTACTCAACAGTGGTTATTTAAAGAAATCCTTAAACTCAACGCTGTAAAAATCTCACGTATAGTTTATCCTACTTCTGTTATGATTTCATGTTAACAGTGAAATCTTTAACCCATCGGCAATGTAGTTTTGCAATAGACAGATTACATTTTAAAGAAAAACAATTTGTATATATATATATATAATTTTTTTTTTTCTATGGAGGTAGGGTAACACTTTTCTATTTTCACTGGAGGGTTTTGCATCGATTAAGTGAGGAAAGATTTGCAAAAGTGTTTTGTAAGCGTAATTTTTAATCTCTTTTATTGTGCGTCTATGCACTGAAAGATAGAACCCTCTGCACAAACGTTTTTGTCTACTGTGGATTCTACTTGCCGGGTCTTTTTATTTTCTGCATTTTTGATGCTTTGGGATTTGGGAGGCTGAGGACCCTAGAGAGACTTCCCCGCTCAGAGTTAGCCAGTTTCTAGAGATAGTCAGGGACTCCCCCCAAGTCTGCAGGGGTGCCTGTCACATGTACATCAGCCGGTCCAGACCCCCATCCTCCTACCACCTCCCTTCCTGACCCCAGTCACTGCAGAGCCAGAGAGCAGACCAAGAAGGATGTCCCTGCCCCCTAGAGCAAGCTGAAATTATTCCGAAGAGCCAGTCCTCAGTCTGCCTGCTGGCTGCTTCTATTTCTGCCTTGAGAAACCACAATAAAGGTCATGTTTTTGCCTGTCCCTTCTGCCTTCTGACCCACAGAGGTGCTTCCCTGTGTGCCCGCCTGGCATGGTGTTCCCACACATGTACATCAGCCGGTCCAGACCCCCATCCTCCTACCACCTCCCTTCCTGACCCCAGTCACTGCAGAGCCAGAGAGCAGACCAAGAAGGACGTCCCTGCCCCCTAGAGCAAGCTGAAATTATTCCGAAGAGCCAGTCCTCAGTCTGCCTGCTGGCTGCTTCTATTTCTGCCTTGAGAAACCACAATAAAGGTCATGTTTTTGCCTGTCCCTTCTGCCTTCTGACCCACAGAGGTGCTTCCCTGTGTGCCCGCCTGGCATGGTGTTCCCCCCTTCTTGGGATCTGTGATGAAAACAATTTTTTCAATGAGTCATCTTCCGAAATATTGGCCTCATCATACCTGGATAATAATAATAGCACCTATATTTTAAAGCATACGTGTGTAACTACATATGTAAATGTATATAGAGCTACATATATGTAGTTGCTCTCTTCCGTGTTATCTGTATGTACATACAGTCCCATACACATGTGCACATGTAGAACATACACAATTGCTCTTGCTACAATCAATTCTGTCCTGATGCTGAGAAAGACTGAAGGCAAAAGGAGAAGAGGGTGGCAGAGGATGAGACGGTCAGATAGTATCACCAACTCGACAGACACGAGTTTGAGCAAACTCCAGGAGATGGTGAAGGACAGGGAAGCCTGGCATGCTGCAGGCTATGGGGTCGCAGAGTTGGACAGGACTTGGTGACATCGCTCTCTTCCATGTTATCTGTATGTACATACAGTCCTATACACATGTGCACATGTAGAAATACACAATTGCTCTTGCTACAATTAATTCTGTCCTGATGCTGAGAAAGACTGAAGGCAAAAGGAGAAGAGGGTGGCAGAGGATGAGACGGTCAGATAGTATCACCAACTCAATAGACACGAGTTTGAGCAAACTCCAGGAGATGGTGAAGGACAGGGAAGCCTGGCATGCTGCAGGCTATGGGGTCGCAGAGTTGGACAGGACTTGGTGACTGAACAACAACAAGTTTATTTGGGGCAGGGAATTGTGCTCTTTCTCAATGGTATCTTTAAAAAAAAAATTTGGCCGTGATGTGCTCCATGTGGGGTCTTAGTCCCCTGGCCAGGGACTGGACTCACGCCCCCTGCATGGGAAGCACAAGGTCTTAACCACTGCACCACCAGGGAAGTCACGGGCTCGTCTGTTTTTCATCCATGCCTGCTGTGCTAACTGACTGGACTGGGGGCAAAAGACAGTGTTTGCAGTATGCATTATTATTGCTTTTTAAATCTTCTTGGGCAAAGACAGCCCTCATTTATAAGCTGTGTTTCTCTAATGATATTATTGTGGACATCATGAGACCCTCCCCGGAGGCTCCTAATGCTTTTGGATTGGAATATCACTTTGCCATCATTGTACGTCATGTCATCACAGTTTTCTTTTCGTGGAAATTTACCGTGTTTCTCATATGGGTAGTTGCCAGTCACACCTTTTGGGCTTACTGTGAAACGGTTCTGCAAGCATCATTACTATCACTCAACATTTATGAGCCGAGCAGCTTGAGGATGGGACCCTGGGGTGCAGAACTCAGCTGAGAGTCAGTCAGTCAAATGTAATGGAATCTTCGACTGTGATGGAAAGAATCTTCTAGGAGAATCACAAAGGTGGGAAAACTCAGAAGATAAGGGACACAAGCATTAAAAACCCTGAGCAACTACATTTTTTCCACAAGAAGAAATAAGCCCCTAAGAATGTCTTTTTGACCATTTTGCTGACTCTACAGGTAATTTTCCTCTGAGGAGTGTCTAAAGAGGGAAAGAAGTGAAACAAAAGCTATAGATGAGATAAGGGAGAGTGACTCCAGGATTCTTGCCTGGAGAATCTCAAGGAGAGAGGAGCCTGGCGGGCTACAGTCCCTGGGGTCGCAGAGTTGGACACGACTGAGGGACGAAATAGCAGCAACAGCAGCAAGTGAGGGCGGAGACTGTCCTTGAGGGTAGAGATGGAGATGAATCCAGGCAAAAGGAGGAGTGACGGATGGGAGAGGGGACGGGGACAGCTGGGTAAGGGCAGCTGCTCGTGACTGAGAAGGGGGCTCAGATGGAGCTGGGGAGAGTCAGCACAGTCCCACCTGCTCTGGGGTCCCAGGGGAGAGCCCGGTCCAGAAAGCTGCCTCCGCCAAGCGGTTCTTCACAGGTTTGTCTTGGAAAGACATGAGCTGGGGACAAGCGCACTTCAGCCAGGCTGGGTCACGACCCCACCTTGTTGCCGATGCAGCGTCCCTTGTGCTGACGAGAGGTGACACGCTGCAAAGAGTTTTGGGATCAGGGAACCGGCCCTCGGTACGGCTTTATCATTGTCTCCCCAGTCAAGGGAATGGTTTTGAGCACCCACTGACCTTCTCCAGAGAGTCTGTTTTATTGGTAAAATAAGAGCAATAATAGCAATGCACAGCAGACATATTAAACAAGGCTGAAATTCTCCAAGGAGACACTTTATGGTGAAATCTGTAAACGGAGAAGGGCTGCACAGCTGAGAGCAGGGCAGAGCTGGAGATGAACACGGCGTGATGGAAAAGGTGGGCGCATCAGGCCGGGCCCTGCCCCACACCCACTGGAGGGCTGAGAAACAGCCCTCTGGACCACCTTGGTAGACAGAAGATGGGGTTTCCCTGATGGCTCCCCTGGGAAAAGAATCTGCCCTCGTGCAAGAGACACAGGAGACGTGTGTTCCATCCCTGGGTCGGGAAGATCCCTTGGAGAAGGGAATGGCAACCCATTCCGCTTTTCTTGCCTGGAGAATCCCATGGACAGAGCAGACTTGTGGGCTACCGTCCAAGGGGTCACAGAGTCAGACACAACTGAGTGACTAAGAAAGACAAAGACAGCAGACACTCAACCGACTGTGCACACTTTAAAAGGCTCTTGGATGAACTTTATGTGCTAGCTCAAATTCTTCTCAATACATTAAGATACGCTGACCTCGGATCGAAAGTCAGAGGAGAAACTCTTTAAGGTAAATTAAAAATATAAATGACAGATTTAGAATGTAAGTTTTATGCCTCCATTTCAGGAGAGGCAGGTGAAAACATCATACAGTTTGGAATCACGGGATCGAAACTCGAGTGAGTCCTAACCTTTCCCTCACCCAGTTAGATCTGTTGCTCAAAATCTGGAAGCCAAGGGACTTCAGACATAAAATGGGAGTAGTGATACTAATGATTTTACATGAAGGGTAAGATTAAAAGATAGAAAAGGGATTTGAAAGCTTTCTAGTACTAAGCACATGTTATTTTTGTTGCTTCTATCTTGAAATACCTGAGATATTCTAAACCTGTGTATTTTATTGGTAAAGTTAGCTACAATTACTTTTAAACTTATATAGTATTCTGTTTTTCTTGCCTGGGGAATCCCATGGACAGAGGCACCCGGTGGGCTACAGTCCATGGGGTTGCAAAGAGTCGGATATGACTGAGTGATTGAGCACACACAGCATTTTATTTACTAAATTAATTTTTATTGGAGCATCATTGCTTTACAATATTGTTAATTTCTACTGTACAGCAAGGTGAATCAGCTGTACGTATACACACATCCCCTCTTTTTTTGGATTTCTCTCCCATTTAGGTCCCCATGGAGCACTGGGTTCCCCAAGGTGTGCAGCTGGTTCCCATTTACAATCATTTTTGAAACACTGCCTCTTTGACAGCCTCACTATACGTGTCTCTCATAAAATGCTCCGTGGAAGCTATGATTTCCCAGACCAAAAAAAACAAGGAAAGAAAGTGCTCCTCCTCCATAGCAAATAGAACACGTGTATTTGGTGAAAAATACAAATGTTGACACATCTATAAATATAATGTAGGTTATATTTACATTCACTTTACGGCTTCGACTTAAACAAGGATAAGGACTGCTTTTAGTGGCCATTCATGCTTACTACATTATTAATTAATTATTCATTAAAATTGCCATACCAGAAACTTTGCAACACACAGAGGTATATACCAATAACTTCTTTCATCACATGATTTTGCTTCTGTTTGGCCTTTGCTTTTATTTAAATCTATTCATCTCTTTCTACTTTATTTCTCCTTGTAAGCTCTCAGTCCTTTTGGAGGGAAGAGAAGAATAAATAAAAATAAATAAATAGATATCTCAGAATACTGATGTTATGTTTGTGATAATTGTCTTTATATATAATCTATAAATTAGATTCATGCATTTATAAGTTAAATATATATTTATAAGTATAATTATAAATATATACATGTATCTGTATAAAACATAGATTTTTAAAATGCCAAAACTACATTAAGGATGTTATTATCAGATATCGCAACTGTACTCAATATTGGTAGAAAGACAAGATGTAATTGTTAAACGTTCAAGTTTGGAGCATTGCGTTTTTCAGAGGCCAATAATACTTTGCTTTTATTCTTAGTGATTTTCTAATAAAACAGGAATATAGAGGAGCCACATGGAAATCTGATGGCTAAAACAAACCACTTTGGTCTCTAGAGATTTATTTGAAATGATGCCTCATTTTCTCTGACAAAGATCTTCCAGTACAAGAGAAATTCCTAAAATGCCCAGAGGTGATGGTATCCATGCAACTGACTCGAAATACAGTAAAACGAATGATTACAGAGATTTAAACAGTGAAACAAGTGGGGCCCCATGTGCCAAGGAGCTTCACATGTAAGATTTTACCACAGTTAAGAGACGCTTGGCCTTGGTTAAGCATCAGATGGGCTCCGGCGCATCCGTCCACAGGCAGGAGGTGGTTTTCCAAGACTCCTGTAGATGTGAAATGTTTCTGGAGGAACTTCTATCTGCCCTCGTTTCTTGACTAAGAAGGTACAGGAGAATGATAGCATCAGAGGCACTGGCTTTAGGAGTTTCTAGCCTTCAGTTTGGTTTACTGTTCAAACAGCTTTTTTTTGTTGTTTGTTTGTTTCCACCTGCTCTTAAGGGTATCTCCTGATGTCTAAGATGGAAAAGACTAAGATGGAAAAGACTTTGAACCATCATTCGCCCTGATTAGAAATAAATTTCCTGTCCTAGACCAGCTCCAACACTCAAACAGTTTTGTTTAAAATTTTTTTCTCTTTTCTTTTGGAAGAAGGTAATTTGTTGCTAAGCAATTTAAAACAATATGAAAGTAAACTTTTTTTTTTTAAGCAGGAGGAGGATGCTAGTCTTATGACTGTATCATACTTCCCGACCCGGGGATCCGACCCGCAGAACTGAGACGCCCTGGTGTGTTTGTCACATGAGCTCCGCAGTCTGGGTATTTCTCATAAACGGAGTCCTTTTCCTCCAGCGATCCTCACTCTGTTCCGTAGACTCATCTTCTTGGTCTTACTACCTTAGACTCATTCTATCCAGGCTTTACGACTCACAGGCTCTGAGACCAGGTTACCTCTGATTCCCCCAGTTATCCCGTCTTTCCAAACAAATGAACTTGTTATCTGCGGACCTGAAATGCAATGACCTAAACCAAGATGCGAAACCCTGATTTTCTTCTAGTCAGACTTCCTTCCCAGATCAAAGCCCGCAGGTTGAAACTGAGTCTGTTTCCATCTTACTGAAATCTCCTTACATTGTAGCTGTGTGATTCATTTCTGCCCTGACACAGGTATTTTACCTATTACTGTATTGTTAACATACACTGGACGGCGTGGCTTGTTTCCACTTCTCATCAGTGTTAACTTCGTACCTTTCAATTTTTCTTATTGTGGTAAAAGTCAAATGATATGAAAAGTGCTATTTAACCATATTTAGCTGTGCGGTGCAGTGGCACTAAAGTACATATACATTGCTGAGCAACTCTCACCAGCATCCATCTCCTGAATTATATACACTGCTGTGTGTAAAATAGATACTGAGAACCTACTGTTTAGCACAGGGGAAAAAACCTTCCAGTTTTAAAGATATGATTAAATGAGCCGGGTAAGTGAACGTGATTGAGTGAAAGTCGCTCAGTCGTGTCCGACTCTTTGTGCCCCCATGGACTACGCAGTGGATGGAATTCCCCAGGCCAGAATACCGGAGTGGGGAGCCTTTCCCTTCTCCAGGGATCTTCCCAACCCAGGGATGGAAGCCAGGGCTCCCCTTAAAGGTGGATTCTTTACCAGCTGAGCCACCAGGGAAGCCCAAGCGAACATATGACCCTATTACAACTCCAATAACCCCTGTTGACTGGCACGTGGGTGTCGACTATATTACTGCAGTAGATGCTTTCCACCAGCTAATCTGACAGATCTAATGATTTCTGTAATCATCATTGCGCTACATGCTCATTAGACAAGGAAAGTTAGACATTCACTGAAATTGTTGTGATGACAGTTACAACTCAGCTTTCAGTTTCTCTCCCTCAGGTTTTTTTTATTCTTACGACAGATATAACTAAATTCAATAGGGTGTATGATTTATGATAGGTAGCATCTTATATTGGGCTTCCCAGTGGCTCAGATGGTAAAGAATCTGCCTGCAATGCAGCAGACCCAGGTTCAATCCCTGGGTTGGAAAGATCCTCTGGAGAAGGGAATGGCAATCCACTCCAATACTCTTGTCTGGGAAATCCGGTGGACAGAGGAGCCTGGCGGGCTACAGTCCACAGTGTTGCAAAGAGTTGGACACGACTTGGCGACTCTTAGATCTTTCGATATAACCAAGCCAGAATGCCCAGAATTTTCATCAAAAAAATCTACAAACAATCAATGCTAGAGAGGGTATGGAGAATAGTGCAGCTCTCGCACTGTTGGTGGAGTGTAAATTGGTATGGCCACATGGCGAATAGTAGGGAGTTTCCTTAAAAAACTAAAACCAGAACCACCATATGACCCAGCAACCCCACTCTTGGACATGCACCCTGAGAAAACCATAATTCACAAAGGCACACGCACCCCAATGTTCTTTGCAGCTCTATTACAACAGCCAGGACGTAGACATAACCTAAGTGTCCAGCAACAGAGGAATAGATAAAAAGATGTAATCCAAATAGTTTTAATAAAAACTCTATAGTATGTCAGAGAAGGCAATGGCACCCCACTCCAGCACTCTTGCCTGGAAAATCCCGTGGACAGAGGAGCCTGGTGGGCTGCAGTTCATGGGGTCGCGAAGAGTCGGAAACGACTGAGTGACTTCACTTTCACTTTTCACTTTCATGCACTGGAGAAGGAAATGGCAACCCACTCCAGTGTTCTTGCCTGGAGAATCCCAGGGATGGGGAAGCTTGGTGGGCTGCCATCTATGGGGTCGCACAGAGTCAGAAGCGACTTAGCAGCAGCAGCAGCAGCAGCTATAGTATGTGCTGATGCTATTTTTCCAGTCAGAGAATTTAGCAGAAATGAGGATCTTTTTTCCCTCAGGGGTTTTCAGGACCACTTGACCACTGCCTTATTCTGACTCCTGGAAACTGAAGTCAGTGATGGTACAACAGTCTTGGATTAGCTATGAATTAAAGGTTAAATATATTTAAACCAAAATAAAAACAATGATATTTTAGAAAGTAAGAATATTTTAAAACTAAAAATGTTTCTGGATTGTTGGTACCTTTTATAAAACTGCAAACACTTTTATGAACAACGCATAGATGTATAAATAGGCTTCACATCACAAGTGTGGTCTCAGCAACCATGACACAATGCCTGAGGTTGTCTGAGCCTCATCTTTTTGTCAATAGGCTTTGCCTATACAGATGATATCAGTATCTCTATGGTAACGAAGGCACCCAAATGATGGTTCCCAGCCTCAGAAATTCCGCAGGTGAAATCCTGGAGAGCAGGAGAGACCAAGAAAGAGGCAGCTGTGCAGACTGGTGGTTTGCAGGTGTAATGAGCAAGGAGACTTACCTCCAAGGCTTGTCCTGGATCCGCAAGACGAATGGACCGCCGCACTTGCCCAGGAGAATCTTAAAAGTTTACAGAAAGACCTTAGTGGAGTTCAGGCACAGGCAGTGTCTGGATGGTCTCACAGTGAGCTGAGGACTGCATCCCTGAACTCAGCGTCCCCTGCGGGGACAGTGGGCAGAGTGGCCGTCCCAGGCTTAAGGGAGGGGTGAGGAGCCCCTGCTTGCCCACACGGAACTCGGGGCTCAACCAGTGGTCACATCCTGTCCATAACCTTCTCCGGAAGAACCACACTCTAATACAAAGACACAAATAATTTAAGTTTAAAAGAGGGAATGAGACACCAAGAAACTACTAACCAAAAAAAAAAAAAAAGCTGGAGATACCAATATCAGAAAAAGTAAACTTTATTGCAAAGAATACTAGGAGTTCAGTTCAGTCACTCAGTCATGTCTAACTCTTTGCAACCCCATGGACTGCAGCACGCCAGCCCTCCCTGTCCATCACCAATTCCTGGAGTTCACGCAAACCCATGTCCATCGAGTTGGTGATGCCATCCAATCATCTCATCCTCTGTCATCCCCTTCTCCTCCCGCCTTCCATCTTTCCCAGGTTCAGGGTATTTTCAAATGAGTCAACTCTTCCCATCAGGTGGCCAAAGTATTGGAGCTTCAGCTTCAACATCAGTCCTTCTGATGAATATTCAGGACTGATTTCCTTTAGGATGGACTGGTTGGATCTCCTTGCAGTCCCAGGGACTCTCAAGAGTCTTCTCCAACACCACAGTTCAAAAGCATCAATTCTTCACTGTTCAGCTTTCTTTATAGTCCAACTGTCACATCCATACATGACTCCCGGAAAAACCATAGCCTTGACTAGATGGACCTTTGTTGGCAAAGTACTGTCTCTGCTTTTTAATATGCTGTCTAGGTTGGTCATAAATTTCCTTCCGAGGAGCAAGCATCTTTTAATTTCATGGCTGAGTCATCATCTGTAGTGATTTTGGATCCGAAGAAAATAAAGTCTGTCACTGTTTCCACTGTTTCCCCATCTATTTGCCATGAGGTGATGGGACCAGATGTCATGATCTTAGTCTTCTGAATGTTGAGTTTTAAGCCAACTTTTTCACTCTCCTCTTTCACTTTCATCAAGAGGCTCTTATCTTTATAGTCCAACTGTCACATCCATACATGACTCCCGGAAAAACCATAGCCTTGACTAGATGGACCTTTGTTGGCAAAGTACTGTCTCTGCTTTTTAATATGCTGTCTAGGTTGGTCATAAATTTCCTTCCGAGGAGCAAGCACCTTTTAATTTCATGGCTGCAGTCATCATCTGTAGTGATTTTGGATCCGAAGAAAATAAAGTCTGTCACTGTTTCCACTGTTTCCCCATCTATTTGCCATGAGGTGATGGGACCAGATGTCATGATCTTAGTCTTCTGAATGTTGAGTTTTAAGCCAACTTTTTCACTCTCCTCTTTCACTTTCATCAAGAGGCTCTTTAGTTCCTCTTCTCTTTTAGCCATAAGAGTGGTGTCATCTGCATATCTGAGGTTAATGATATTTCTCCCAGCAATTTTGATTCCAGCTTGTGCTTCATCCAGCCCAGCATTTCTCATGATGTACTCTGCATAAAAGTTAAATATGCAGGGTGACAACATACAGCCTTGACATTCTCTTTTCCCGATTTGGAACCAGTCTGTTGTTCCACGTCCAGTTCTAACTGTTGGTTCTTGACCTGCATACAGATTTCTCAGGAGACAGGTCAGGTGGTCTGGTATATCCACCTCTTGAACAATTTTCCACAGTTTATTGTGATCCACACAGTCAAAGGCTTTGGCATAGTCAATAAAGCAGAAGTAGATGTTTTTCTGGAACTCTCCTGCTTTTTCAATGGTCCAACAGATGTTGGCAATTTGATCTCTGGTTCCTCTGTGGACTGGGTTAAGTCACTCAGTCGTGTCTGACTCTTTTCGACCCCACAAACTGTAGCCCTCCAGGCTTCTCTGTCCATGCAGTTCTCCAGGCAAGAATACTGGGGTGGATTGCCATTTCCTCCTCCAGAGGAACTTTCCAACCCAGGGATCGAACCCTGGTCTCCTGCCTCGCAGGCAGATTCATTACCATTGAGCTACAGGGAGGTCTCTAAAGACTCTCTGAAGAGGAAGTGCCTCGTTCCTCTGCCTTTTCTAAATCCAGCTTGAATATCTGGAAGTTCTGTTCAAGTACTGTTGAAGCCTGGCTTGGAGAATTTTGAGCATTACTTTACTAGTGTGTGAGAAGAGTGCAATTGTGCGGCAGTTTAGGCATTCTTTGGCATTGCCTTTCTTTGGAATTAGAATGAAAGCTGAACTTTTCCAGTCCTGTGGCCATTGCTGAGTTTTCCAAATTTGCTGGCATATTGAATACAACACTTTCACAGCATCATCTTTTAGGATTTAAAATAGCCCAACTGGAATTCCATCACCTCCACTAGCTTTGTTTGTAGTGATGCTTCCTAAGGCCCACTTGACTTTGCATGCCAGGATGTCTGGCTCTAGGTGAGTGATCACACTATCATGATTATCTGGGTCGTGAAGATCTTTTTTGTATAATTCTTCTGTGTATTCTTGTCACCTCTTCTTAATATCTTCTGCTTCTGTTAGGTCCATACCATTTCTATCATTTCAAAATTATAAAGGGATCAATTCACCAGAAGTGCAGAACAAGTTTAAACATTATGCACTGAAAATGGAAATTCTAAATGCATGAAGTAAAAACTCACAGAACTGTGAGGAAAACTACAAAAATTCAAAATCATGGCTGGAGATTTGAGTGCCTCTCCCTCAACAGCTGATAGAATATGTCTTTGTTTGGGTTGTCATGACAAAGTATCTGTTGCTGCTGCTGTTTTGTCCACCTCTCTGTGACCCCATGGACTGTAGCCCGCCAGGCTCCTCTGTCCATGAGATTCTCCAGGCAAGAACACTGGAGTGGGTTGCCACTTCCTTCTGCAGGAGATCTACCTGACCCAGGGATTGAACCTTGACTTCTTTACGACTGAGCCACCTGGGAAACCCAAATTAGTGCAGGCTTATTGACAACACAAATTCATTTCTCACATTTCTGGAGGCCGGGAGTCAGACCAGGGCCCCAGCACGGTGGGACTCTGGGGAAGGCCCTCTTGGGTGTTGCAAATGGCAGTCTTTTCATTGTGTTCTCTCATGGCAGAGAATACAGCGAAAACAAGCACGCTCTCCATCTTCTCATCACCAGCCCCATCATGGGGGCTCCACCCACATGACCTCATCGCTCCCCAAAGCCCCTCCCTGAGGCCCTTCACCTCAGGTGAGGATATCCACAGATGAATTTCAGAGACATACAGCACTCAGTTCACAGGAAATAAATAGGGAAACTGGACTGTCATACTTTGGAGACTCAGGAGTTATAACTGTGCATTGATTTAAACACGATCCTGTTTCCCAGGGAAAGACATGAAATTCTCTTTTTGCTGTCCCATAGCAATAGCGAATGTCCATAGTTAAGGACATAATTTTAATCTAGATGTGTTATTTTATGGGAAATGAACAGCTCCATTCCCCACAATGTTAAGAATTAGCAAATTACTGCATTTTCATTTAAAATTTCCAGTTCTTTCAGGACAGGTACGTGAGAGGTACAGTGGACTCTGAGTGTAATAAAGTACAAAGCATTGACCACACACCCTGTCCCATAATAATTTATGCTCTGAAAAGTGGCAAGAGCTCTCAGTCAGGATGCGAAAGTAGCTGTGTTGGAGTTTCTATTTGAGGCAATCCTCTTTACTACCGCACACCTTCCGGGGTTGCCAAAGCTGGATAAGGCCTGCTTCTATGCTAGCGGAAGAATTACTATTTCAGAATTGGATGTCTCCTTGTAAACAGTGCTCACCAACGGCAAACCAGCATTTATATCTCACTTTAAAGAGAAAAATTACCTCTGGGAACTGAACCAATATTGACATTCTTAATAATATAGTGCCTATATGCTTGGTTAGCAAAATCATTTTTTAAAACCTTATCAACGTCAATTGTGTATTTTAAGCCACTGTTTTGACTATGGGATGCAGAATGTGATGGGAATAGCTGGAATATAAATGGGATCTTGTTTATGATTCATAGGGTTTTATGAACATATTTTCTTTTCGTTTCTTATAACTATAAGCTGCTATTGTGGAAACATATATGATATATATAAACCTATATCAAATACACCACCTATATTTGAGGAATATAAGCATGCCAGTCATACTCACGGTAAACGCTCCTGCTGAACTCACATAAGTATTTTAATAGGCACTTTTTATTTTATGTGTGCAGAGTTTGAGAGCGTCAGTCACGTCTGACTCTTTGCTACTTCATGGACTGTAGCCTGACAAGCTCCACTACCCATGAAATTTTCCAGGCAAGAATACTGGAGTGGGTTGCCATTCCCTTCTCCAAGGGATCTTCCCGATTGAGGGATTGAACTTGGGTCTCCTGCATTGCAGGTGGGTTCCTCACTGTCTCAAGCACCTGGGAGCTTAAAAGCTAGTTACCAGAGCTAACTTTGGGTAGGTTAGCTCTCTTCTACTATGGATAACCAGCAGGGATCTGCTGTACAGTACAGGGAGCTCTGCTCAGTGATGCGCGGCCTGGGTGGGAGGGGAGTTTGGGGGAGAATGGAAACGTGTATAGGTATGACTGGGTCCCTTTCCTGTACGCCTGAAACCATCACAACATCGTTAATGATCACAATGGTTAACAATACAAAATAAAATGTTAAAAAAAGAGAGAGACGGAATGGTTTCACATACTATACGACACAGTAAACACAGAAATGAGTCCTCACAGTCCATATCTATCTCTTGGTGTCAATATATAAAAGGACAAGAAAACATAGGTGCTAAAATATTAATTTTCCTTTGAACTCATACTCATTCTTACTAGTCTACATTATTTTTAAAACTATTGTTGAATTGCTTTGGTAAATTTTATGATGTTGTAAATTATTTTTATAAGAAATTAAATCTGGCTTGGGATTTGTTCTCCTCATAGTATATAGAGAAAGTGTCTCCAGACAGTCTCACATCATTACAAAGTAAATAGTTCATTTCATTGATCCTATCTTGAAATTCAAACAAATGTTTCTCAAATAACAGAAATATATGAGATATAAATGAAAATCAAGACAGTATCTCAGAGTCATTATTTAATCCTTTCATGAACGTGCGCTGGTATAATGTCATTTAATATGAATCATTTAATCATTTAATATTCCATGCAGACATCCCTAGGTCTTCTATTTTTCATATACACATGTAGCATAGGGTTTATGCGAATATATCTGGTAATTAATAATATAATTATAATCCACTGGAATAAGTGTTATAAACAAGACCTCTGCTATTATCCGCCTGCTACTATATACTATTACGTGTCTGTACATATGTTTACAAATTCATCTGTACATATATACATATGTATATCCCATTAACTCTGGAATTAATATCGAAGACGGCCCTCATAGCAAAATGTGGACGGTGAAATATGTTTACACAGCCAACCAAAACCAAAATCTTGGGGAGTGGGCAGGGCAGCTTTCTATTCTGCCCTGAAAACTACAACAGAGCGCAATTGCCAGGAGTCGGGCTTTTCGCTGCCGGGGGTGGTCTTCCCAGGCTTAAGTTAGTTATTTCGGAGATTCCAGGAGAATCTCAGGGGCTCTCGAATACCAGAGCGGGAAGGACGGTCAGGGCCTCTGCGTCTTTAAACAGGGTTACTCCTCTGCTCGGGTGCAACCGCCACAGTCCTCGCGATGGCCTTTGTTCGGGTCGGCCGGCTCACGGGGGATGCCCGCTCCAGGTCGCAGCCCCGGGCCGCGGCGCAGGGGCCCCGCGCCCGGGCCGCCACCCCCGCGTTCCCGTCCCGCCGCCCCGCTTCTGGCCGAGCCCGGACGCAGAAGTTTGAAGAGTGAGCCCCGTTCTTAGATTGGCCCGCGAGGCGGGAGGCGGGAGAAGCCGGAGCGGGGACCGGAGGCGCAGCGAGAGCAGAGGCGCGGTCCCGGCGCGCGAGCGCGTGGGAAGGGGGCGGCGGCCGGCCCGGACGGAGGC
>SJXQ01007581.1:146642-161508 GCA_006408695.1 Aepyceros melampus | reverse complement strand
TGGGTTTAATGGTCCCTTGTATCCTCTCCCCGCCCCGAAAGGGAAGGGAGGTGATTGTCATCAAGTTCTGTTAGCATTTCTGTCTTTTATGGAAAAGCTGTAGCTACTCACCGAGGGGCTCAGACCTCCAGTTTTGGGGGGGAAGGAGCCAAAGGCATTTCAATTGTGTGTGAAGCGTTTGCCACTGGGAAGAATTCCTTAGCCATGGGAGGAGGAGGGGTTGTCTTCTGATCAGCGGGGCCAAAACTTAGCTGCTGTGAATTGGCCTGAGCAGTCGTGGGCAGGAAGGGGGGCGCGCCGGGCGGTCTTCATCCTGCTAAGTGCAGAAGCTCCGGAAGCGCTCGTCCTCTGAGAGGGGGCTTTCTTTGGGGATCTCACAAGAGTGGCTGGCATTTCTGCTCAGGTGAAGGTTAAAATGTCTCTAACGTTTGCTTTTTTTTGGGGGGGGGTGTGTTATTTATGAACCCCCTACAGACTCTGCACGAATTTCCTAGTGATTCAGAGCAAGAGGCTCCAAGGTTGTCCCCGAGATCCTGAAACGAAAACCGTGGGACTGGGAGGAAGGGAGGGGAGCCACACCCCCGCCTGGGCCGGCCAGCAGCCTCTTTATGGGGTGACTGCCTAGCTGGCAGCGTGGGTTACAGTTTGCTCCGGGTAGGTCTAAAGGCTTTGAAGGTGATTTGTCATCCTTGGGTTAAGGGTCCTTCTGAACATATCTATTTTTTTGGGGGGGGGTGTGTTATTTATGAACCCCCTACAGACTCTGCACGAATTTCCTAGTGATTCAGAGCAAGAGGCTCCAAGGTTGTCCCCGAGATCCTGAAACGAAAACCGTGGGACTGGGAGGAAGGGAGGGGAGCCACACCCCCGCCTGGGCCGGCCAGCAGCCTCTTTATGGGGTGACTGCCTAGCTGGCAGCGTGGGTTACAGTTTGCTCCGGGTAGGTCTAAAGGCTTTGAAGGTGATTTGTCATCCTTGGGTTAAGGGTCCTTCTGAACATATCTATTTGTCTGTGTGACACTGTTTAGTTTATTAAAATTACACAAACATGTGTGACACGTACTTAACTGCCAGGGTCCCTAATCATGCGTGATCAACCTGTGTGTGCATATGAGGTTATAGCTAGGGCTTTGGGAAACCAGAGTATATGTCGTTGCTTTAGAGACTGATACGCCCCAGGGATATAGTACTTGCTATAAAAAGTCATTCCAAGTGTGATGTTATTTATTAAAGGAAAAATACATTTAATCAGTACAGTTTTATAATGGTATGGTTGAGCTTATCTGTGTCCTGTCAAATTTGGGGGAGTGAAATGGTTTTAGTACACAGTAAAATAGTTGAAGTGTTTCTTAAACTATAATTTTACAATGTTGTGTTAGTTTCACGTGTATAGCAGTTTAATATATATATATAAAACTATATATGTGTATACCTATATAACTATATGTTGTGTGCTGTACACTATAGTATGTATGGTTACAGAATCACTGTGCTATACACCTAAAACTAAGAATATATAGCTTATAACTGAATGCATATATATGTTTTGTTTTTCAGAGTCTTTTTCCCTCATAGGTTACTACACAATATTGAATTGTAGTTTCCTGTGGTATATAGTAGGTCCTTGTAGGTTATCTATTTTGTGTATAGTAGTTAGTATATTTTGATGTGAAATAGTTAGTTTATTTTGCACAAGCAATTAATACTTTAAAGATTTGCTTCTTCTGATCTGAGGACGCTTGATGATAACAGCTCTAGGAGCTACTGGGGTGGGTCATTAATGTAATCTGTGGGTAAATCCTCCTTCAGATAAAGAGAATGTCCACTGCTGCAGAGCGTGAATGCTCTTGAGGGAGAATGAATAAAAATAGAAACATTTCCTCCTACTTAAGAAATCAGGAAAGTAAGTCTGTTGAGTAAAACCATAATCTGTATAATGCCTATGCGATCCTATATTGTACATATGGATGTGTGTACATACCTATCTGTATATTCGTGACTTGCAGATCTTTGCATTTATTGCATTTGCTTAGGCGAGAAAAGACATAGCTATGGAACTGGGGTATTTGAATATGATGTTTCTTTGAATTTGAGCATGTGCTTAGCTGAGGTCTGCAGAAGTATATCTGCCTCTTTGAGGTCTTATCCTCAGGGCAAATCCTGGCCAATGATGGCACATTCTACAGAATGAGAAAAGGCTGGGTGAGAAGGAACTTGTAAGGTAACTACAAGTAACTACCCAAGCCCCAGTTCTGCAAATGAGGAACGAGGGGCCCAGAGTTTTGGGCTCATTTTGGTCAGGATCCCAGAACTCAGTCTCGGCAAGGTTATTCGGCTTTGCTCTTTCTGCCTACAGGAGTGTCTGCCAGGTGGCATGGTGGGGGTCTGTAGCTGGTCAGTTTTTACATCAGTGCTCTCTCCCCACCCCTCACCCCTTTCCTGGGTGGTCCTCCTTTCTGCCCACCCTGCTTCTGGCTCACCTCTGCCCACAGGGCACCTTTTCCAGGTGTTCCATCCTTCCCTGGACCTTCCGCACCATCATGTGTTTGTCCTGGAGTCCCTAATCTCAGTTGGCCTCTGTGATTCCTGGGTTTTCTCTCCCATGGTAGTGAAGTGGCGGAGAAGGTGATGGCACCCCACTCCAGTGTTCTTGCCTGGAGAATCTCAGGGACGGGGGAGCCTGGTGGGCTGCCGTCTATGGGGTCGCACAGAGTCGGACGCGACTGAAGCGATTTAGCAGCCACAGCAGCAGCAGTAGTGAAGTGGGAAGCATCTTCCACGGTTTCCTCATTTCTCTGCCCCTCCCTTTCCCTCCCAGTACTTCCCACAGCCCCTGAGGCTTTACAGTTCTACCTTATAAGTACTGCTGAGATTCACCTCCTCTATTCTGACCTTTTATGACTTTTAGCCAAGGCTTCATCACCCCCTGCCCAGGATAAGGGATCAGTTTCTAATTCATTTTCCTGCTCTAGCCTGTTCCCTCACATCCAGTCTAATAGACGCAAGGGTGATTTATCATAAATGTGGATTTGACCCCGAGGCCTCCTGCTGAAAAACCCTCAGTGGATGCCTTCGCCCACAGCATCCAGCATGGGCTGCTCCACATGACCTGTGCTGCCCTTCCTGGCTTCATCCTGCCCAGCCTCCAGCCTCCTCTCGACTCTCCGACTCCCGTGTTCTGCTTGGACTACCCCGAGCTGCATGTGCCCCTCCACGTGGAACTTAGCATCTCGTAACCCACAGACCTGATTGTTGCTCCTTCGAGCTGGGAAGGTGCTGCTCCTGTCTCTGCTCAGGGCTGGGGTCAGATCCAGAACGTCTTTCCCGAGAAACTCTCCCCAGGGATGTCCAGCTTTCTGATCTCCCTTTACTGCAGGCACAGGTAATGCTGGTGTCATCAGAAGAACCTTTACATTCAAGTTCTTTACTAAAGGGATGTTGCTTTTAAGCTGAAATTCTAAGCAATGGCCCATCTCTGGGGACCCTGCCTCCCAGGTAATGTTCAGTTGCTCAGTAGTGTCTGACTCTTGGTGACCCTATGGACTGCAGGATGCCAGGCTTCTCTGTCCTTCACTAACTCCCAGAGTTTGTGCAAACACCCAGGTAATGAGCCTTAAGCAAAAATGCCTTTGTTTAGCTCACAGGAGACCTGGCCCACCTGTGGAGGCAGGCAATAAAGAAGCAATAAGAGGCCCCAGCCCTAGAGCCTGCAATCTGAAACAAGAGCAGAAACTTCAATGAGAAGCCCGCACACCGCAATCAAAGTAACCCTCCCTCCACTCGCCATACCTACAGGGAAGCCAACATAGCAGTGAAGACCTAGCAGAGCCAAAAATTAAAAAATAAATTAAAGAAGTGGTATATCAAAAAGTAAATTAATTGCCAAATACCCACTATCTCAGAAGAGTTTTTGTTTCTCTTTTTTCCCACCATTTTACTCTATAAAAGTGACAGTATTTAATTTCCAATCCATTTAACAAATATCTATTAAACATCTACTATGGCAGATGACCTAGAAAATATAAAGGACACAAATTTGCTCTATAATATAATCAGGGAGACATAAATTTATGGTGGGACCAACCATGATAAGTTATATAATGGAACTGCCCACAAATGTTGACTGGGTTCAAGAACGTTGGTAATTACTAAGTACCTACAAGGATACAGCACTATACATTTCAAAGTTCTCACTAAATAGGCATTTTTATCTTATTTTTTAATATAAATTTATTTATTTTAATTGGAGGTTAATTACTTTACAATATTGTATTGGTTTTACCATACATCAACATGAATCTGCCACAGATCTCCTCTCTCTTCTAGGCTTGGCAAAATCCTATGAAATTCTGATTCTTTTAAGATTTAGTATGAATATATCCTCCTCTGTAAGTAGTTCTTTGATTCCTCTTCACTATAAACTTCCACTTCTAGCTAGCCTTCCTTTCCCTCCTTCCTAGTCTTCCTTTCTTTCTTCTTACAGTGTTGTGGGCATTGTTTTTATTTTTATTTTTTAATATAAATTTATTAATTTTAATTGGAGGTTAATTACTTTAAATATTATATTGGTTTGGCCATACATCAACATGAATCCACCACAGGTATACACGTGTTCCCCATCCTGAACTCCCCTCCCTCTTCCCTCCCCACACCATCCCTCCAGGTCATCCCAGTGCACCAGCCCCAAGCATCCTGCACCCTGCATCGAACCTATGCTGCCGATTCGTTTCTTACATGATATTATACATGTTTCAATTCCATTCTCCCAAATCATCCCACCCTCTCCCTCTCCCACAGAGTCCAAAAGACTGTTCTATACATCTGTGTTTCTTTTGCTGTCTTGCATACAGGGTTATCGTTACCATCTTTCTAAATTCCATATATATGCGTTAGTATACTGTGTTGGTGTTTTTCTTTCTGGCTTACTTCACTCTGTATAATAGGCTCCAGTTTCATCCACCTCATTAGAACTGATTCAAATGCATTCTTTTTAATAGCTGAGTAATACTCCATTGTGTATATGTACCACAGCTTTCTTATCCATTCATCTGCTGATGGACATCTAGGTTGCTTCCATGTCCTGGCTGTTATAAACAGTGCTGCAATGAACATTGGGGTACATGTGTCTCTTTCATGTCTGCAGAATCCTGAATTCTAACTCAGGCAAGATGGTTCTTCCAGGGGGTCACCATCTTCTCCATCAGCTGACTTGCTGAATAAAGTCTCTTCCTTTTCTCAACAACTCCCTCTATCGAGCGCTCATGGGGTGCGCAACATGAGGTCAGGTATGTCTGAATCTTTGCCACCCCGTGGACTGTAGCCTGCCAGTCTTCTCTATCTATGGGGATTCCCCAGGCAAGAATACTGGAGTGGGTTGCCGTTTCCTCCTCCAGGGAATCTCCTGACCTAGGGATCAAACCCGTGTCTCCACTTGAATATCAGACTTACAACTGTGCTGAGGTGAATACTTTATTCATCTCTGTGTAGGTGTCCAGATTTCATAGATGTTACATGGATGGATGTAACCATTGCAGGTGGCAGAAGGCAAGCTGCCTACAAACGCCTACAAACTGGAGATTCTGACTTCCATGGCTCCCAAGCTCTGACCACATGGAACCCTCACCCACTTCCTACTGGGACTCTCCTCTCTCTTGTCACTACACATCCTACCCCGAGACCCATGGATCTGTCTGTCTCCTCCCTCCCGTGAAAGTCATCTGCTCATTTATAGGTAAATCAGAAAAGAAAACCCAGAGAGACTGAGTAATTTGTTCAACGTTGTACCACTAGCTTATGGGAGATTAAGTCTCATAGAAGTTATCACTCAGAAAAAATCCAAGTTCTTTTTTTTTTTGAAAAGCTGAAAGCCTTTTCTTTTAAAACTTTTTTATTTGTTTTTAATATAAATTTATTTATTTTAATTGGAGGCTAATTACTTCACAATACTGTAGTGGTTTTATCAATCAGCAAAAATCCAAGTTCTTTTTTCTTAAGAGAAAAAAAATGCCTCTTTAACAGGTGCCTTATAGGAAACCATCACAGCTGGGGGCAGCAAACTATAGTCTGAGGGCCAGATGTAACTTGGATCCTATTTACGTCAGCCTGCGAACTAGACATGCTGTTTGTATTTTAAAGGATAGTGCAAACAAACAGGCAAAAAACAGTAAACAACAAAAGATGTGTGACCCCCTGAGACCCCTTGGTCCTCGCAGCCTAAAGTGTTTACCATCTTGCCCTTTGCAGAAGGCGATGGCACCCTCTCCAGTGCTCCTGCCTGGAAAATCCCGTGGACGGAGGAGCCTGGTGGGCTGCAGTCCATGGGGTCGCACAGAGTCAGACACGACTGAAGTGACTTAGCCTTAGCCTAAGAGGAACAACGGGACTGGAGGTGTAACTAGTTTAATTTATGTGGAAACTGACTTTGGTAAATAGTTTTAATACTGGGAAAAACCAGACACCTTACAATAAGTTGATTAACTGAATTTTAGGAAGAAAAAAAAACCTCGCAGCCTAAAGTGTTTACCATCTTGCCCTTTGCAGAAGGCGATGGCGCCCTCTCCAGTGCTCCTGCCTGGAAAATCCCGTGGACGGAGGAGCCTGGTGGGCTGCAGTCCATGGGGTCGCACAGAGTCAGACACGACTGAAGTGACTTAGCCTTAGCCTAAGAGGAACAACGGGACTGGAGGTGTAACTAGTTTAATTTATGTGGAAACTGACTTTGGTAAATAGTTTTAATACTGGGAAAAACCAGACACCTTACAATAAGTTGATTAACTGAATTTTAGGAAGAAAAAAAATCAAATCATAATTCATACCTCATTCAAACGGCTGAGGTCCTGTGTTTATTTTTTCAGTTTTTGATGCTTCTCACTTACCCATGAATAATTACCATGATAGACATCATTACTATTAAGTAATGTAAGTTAAATCAGATAAGTCCTCTTAAGAATTACTGTGGGTACTTGTGGTTAAAAAATATCATTATGGGTATGGATAAGGTGAGTGTGATATTCAAATTCTTATAAGAGGAATTGAATTATACGTAAAAATAAACATTCGAATATCCTTTTTTCTATAAATTATGGAGTGCATTTTTTTCATTTTTATTACTATAATTAGGGTTTTAAAAATAAGCCTTGGAAGTTAAAGCCTCTGGCATGTGGCACTGTGTGTCTTTAATGAACACATTTGAAATATTAACTAATTCCTTTAAGAATGATAAAGTCTTATTCAGACTTGCTCATTTTCTTTCTAATTTAGATTCTTGGTTATAAGCAGCTCGATAATATGTGGTTGGGAGTCCCTGGATGAAAATCATTTCACGAGCTCCCAAATCTTCTTTTAAAAAGTCTATTAATATGCCTTTTATCTTTATAATTTAGAACAGCAAGTCATTCACTTTACATCTATTTCAATAATTTAAAACTAAATGCAAAAGCAAGACAAAAGAACTTTGACATAAAGAAGAAAGAAATTTAGTTGAATGGAATATTACAGAATATTTCATATGGTTTTAGGTTGCTACTTTAACTTCAGAGCCTGTAGAAAGAAAGAATAGTGTTTCAGGGTGGACCTGAGATACATTATTTCCCTGGAAAGGGTTTGCTGGAACTATAGATATATGATAAAGTTCAAATAAGGCTGGTAAGTAGGGTTTTTCTAACACAGGGAATGACAGGCCTTGAGGCACAAAACCCAAAATGTAGTTTACATAAAGGGTAAATTTGAGGTAAAGAAGCTAATGTTGGACTTCAGGTTCTGCTTCATATTTCTCTGGGACCATGGATACATGAGAAGCCTTTCTAAGACTCATCTGTGAAATGGGATGAGCAGAGTGCCTGCCTTATAGGGTTAAATGTGGCATTAAATGAGATAAAATTTCCAGTATATGCTTCAGTTCAGTTCAGTCGCTCAGTTGTGTCCAACTCTTTGCGACCCCATGGACTGCAGCACACCAGGCTTCCCTATCCATCATCAGCTCCTGGAGTTTACTTGAATTCATGTCCATTGAGTCGGTGATGCCATCCAACCGTCTCATCCTCTGTCGTCCCCTTCTCCTCCTGCCTTCAGTCTTTCCCAGCATCAGGGTTTTTCCAATGAGTCAGCTCTTTGCATCAGGTGGCCAAAGTATGGGAGTTTCAGCTTCAGCATCAGTCCTTCCAATGAATGTTCAGGACTGATTTCCTTTAGGATGGACTGGTTGAGAAACTTTGTAAACTGCTGGTGCTGTTAGCCTGATATGGACTTTAATATATTAGACTGCCATAGACTTTTCATATATTAGGGCTTCTGCTGAATGTTTTATTCTTTGACAGTCTAAGAGTTATTTTTAAAAGTTTGTGTTGCCGTCTCACAAGCTGTTGTTGCCAAATCTAAATAATGAGAGGAAGCGCCATGATGGACTTGACTCTCCTTAATAAATAAGAACTTATTGGTGACAGTATAACTTCTTCCCTTTTGATTTGAATGTCTTCGACTTCTTTTTCTTGCCTAATTGCTCTGGCTGGGACCTTCAGTACTGTGTTGAAGAGAAGTGATAGGAGTGGACATTCTTGCCTTCTTCCTGATCTTTGTTATTGTGCTGAGTTGCTAAGCCACATCGGTCTCTTTGTGACTTCATGGAATGCAGCGTGCCGGGCTCCCCTGTCCTTCACTGTCTCCCAGAGTTTGCTCAGTTTCATGTCTATTGAGTTGATGATGCTATCTAACCATCTCATCCACTGCCACCCTCTTCTCCATTAGATTTCAATCATTCCCAGCCTCAGAGTCTTTTCCGAAGAGTCAGCTTTTTGCATCAGCTGGCCAAAGTATTGCAGCTTCAGCTTCAGCATGAGTCCCAGTGAGTATCCAGGGTTGATTTCTTTTAGGATTGACTGGTTTGATCTCCTTGCAGTCCAAGAGACTCTTGAGTTTTCTCCAGCACCACAATTTGAAAGCATCAGTTTTTTGGCATTCAACCTTAGTCATCTTAGAGGAATCACTTTCAGTTTTTTTCACCATTGAGTATGATGTTAGTTGTGGGCTTTTCATATATGGCTTTTTATGTTTAGGTAATTTTCTTCTATTCCTAGTGTGTTGACCATTTTTTTCTATAAATGGATGTTGACTTTTCAACATGCTTTATCTATGTCATTTGTGATGGTCATGTGAATTTTATGTTTTGTTTTGTTAACATAGTTCAGTTCAGTCCCTCAGTTGTGTCCGATTCTTTGCAACCCCATGGACTGCAGCATGGCAGGCTTCCCTGTCCATCACCAACTCCCAGAGCTTGCTCACACTCATGTCCATCAAGTCAGTGATATGATCCTACCATCTTATCCTCTGTCATCCCCTTCTTTCCTGCCTTCAATCTTTCCTAGCATCAGGGATATTAATGTATTTTAATGTACTAAAACATCTTTTATCCCAGGACTAATTCCCACTTTGTCATGATTTATTATACTTTTAATGTGCTGTTGAAGTCAGTTTGGTGGTATTTTGTTGAGGACTTTTGCATCAATACTTGTCATGATAGTCTGTAGTTTTCTTTCTTTGTAGAATTTTTGGTTGTCCTCATGAAATATTCCTTCGACTTCAACTTTTGGGAAGAATGTGAGAAGGATTGGCATTAACTCGTCTTTGCCTGTTTGGTAGAAGTCTCCAGTGAAGCCATCAGGGCTGGGAATTCTGTTTGGATGATTTTGATTACTCGTTCAATCTCCTTACTAGGAAGAGGTCTGCTCAAAAGTTTTCTTTCTTTCTGATTCAGTACTGGTGTGCTGCATATTTTAGAAGTTTATTCATTTCTATTGAGTTATCTGATATTGACATATACTTGTTCATAGTGGTCTCTTATACTCTTTTTTACTTCTGTGGCATTAATTACAATATCTCCTCTTTCATTTCTGATTTATGTATTTGAGTTTTCTCTTTGTCATTTTATTGATCATTTCAATAAACAGTTCTTGACTTCCATTGATCCTGTATTTTTCCATTCTCTATTTTATTTATTTCTGCTCCAGTCTTTATATTTCCTTCCATCTGGCAAGTTGGGCTCAGTTTTGCTTTTTCCCTGTTTCCTTGATGTGTAAAGTTTTGGTTTGTTTGGAGATCTTTCTTCCTTTGGATGTTTACTGCTGTAAACTTTCCTCTTGTCCTGACTTACTGCATCTCGTGTTTTTGGTATGTTGTGCTTTTGCTTGTATTTGACTCAAGATGTTATTTAATTTCCCTTATGATGTTTTCTTTGATTCACTGGGTTTTCAAGCCTGTGTTGCTCAATTTCCATGTATTTGTTAATATTTCAGTTATTTTTCTAATATTGATTTTTGGCTTCGCTCCGTTGCTGTGGTTTGCATCCTTTTATGTTTGTAAGACTTGTTTTGTGGTTAACCATATTATGCGATCTGTTCTGGAGAATGATGCACACTGGAAAAAGACGTGTTTTCTGCTGTTGTTGGCTGGAGTGTTCCGGACAGGTCTGTTAGGCCATGTTGGCCTGTAATGTTCAAGTCCTCTCCTTCCTTGTTGGTCTTCTGTCTGACTGTTCCAGACATTATTGAAAGTAGGGATATATTAGTCAAGGTTATCCAAAGAACCCGAATCAATGGGATAAAAAGGAGATTTTTAAAATTAGGAATTGTCTTGTGTGGTTCTGTATCTCCCTTTTAGGAGAGGCAGGAAAAATTCACTCCCATCAGAGAGATCCTAGGCGACCTTAAATATCCTGCTGAAAACATTTCTGTACATCTTGAACAGGGAGATATTTCTTAGTCCTAAATTATAGTTTCCATTTACCATTTGTAATGTGACTCAGAGAATTGCACCTGTTTTCCATGTGAATAATTATTACTTGAAAAAAAGGGATAAAATCAAAACAAAGGAAAAGGTGACCCTTAAGACAGACACATTGAAAAAGAAAGTTGTGCAAAATCTCATTCCATAGTGAAGACCCTTTATGGGGTCTTCTTTAGACCTCTAGCTTACTTAGTTCAGAATAACCTTGACTGACAGAAGTACCGGAATTCTCAGGTTCCTACTGAGAAAGAAGGATGTCAGAATCCATGTTGTGTTAGAAACCCAACGATTGTTTTCCTTTTCTAAGACAATTTAACTATTCAATTCTCAGGTCAAAGAATGGACATGCATTTAATGATGTGACCTGAAATTGATGTACTAAGAAAATACTGTCCCTAAGCATTTTGAAATAGATGCTGCTTTAAAAGTGTCAAGAAAATAGAAAGAAAGGGAGATGTTATTGTTTAAATCTTTTTAAATGCTCAAGATATCAGTAGAATAATAAGTTTCTTTAATCTGCATCAGGATCATCTTACCAGAGGCCAGAAGTCCAGGTGTCACACAGGTGAGCACAGAATACTTTGGTCTTCTTCAGCAGATGGCTCAGGGTCAGTGGCCAACAACAATTTGTAACACACCAATGATGCACTGAGGAAGCCGGTTCTGTCCCTGCAATGCAACCAGCTTTATGAAAAACAACAGAGGACGGTGCCTCTTTCTGTGGGGTAGAAAGCTTGTCTTCCTTCCTCCCCCTTTCCCTCTCTTCCCTTCCTCCATTTCTTCTCTCCAAGTCGTGGAGTCCACGGCACTTAGTTCATTTCTTGCTTGGGTAAACACACTACATGTGTAAACAAACTTATACCTAAAGGGATCTCATCTAAAATATGAACAATGTAAAAGATAGTAAGAGAATGCACTGGTCATAGGAAACACCCTCTTCCAACAACACAAGAGAAGACTCTACACATGGACATCACCAGATGTTTGACACCGAAATCAGAATGATTATATTCTTTGCAGCCAAAGATAGACTGGGAGCTGACTGTGGCTCAGATCATGAACTCCTTATTGCCAAATTCAGACTGAAATTGAAGACAGTGGAAAAAACCACTAGACCATTCAGATATGACCTAAATCAAATCCCTAACAATTATACAGTGGAAGTGAGAAATAGATTTAAGGGACTAGATCTGTTACACAGAGTGCCTGATGAACTATGGATGGAGGTTTGTGACATTGTACAGGAGACAGGGATCAAGACCATGCCCAATAAAAAGAAATGCAAAAAAGCAAAATGGCTGTCGGAGGAGGCCTTACAAATCGCTGTGAAAAGAAGGGAAGTGAAAAGCAAAGGAGAAAAGGAAAGATATAAGCATCTGAATGGAGAGTTCCAAAGAATAGNTGGGATCAGAAAGAGTTGGACATGACTGAGCAATTGAACTGAACTGAAGAATAGTAAAAATGAAACTTATTCGGCTAAAATAGGCAGTATGTAATATGTTTCTCTCTCTCTCTCTCTCTTTCTCACACACACATATATATCAGGAACAAAAAGTTCCAACTTTTACCAAAGTCCAAATCTTTCCTGATCATTTATAAAAGCTATTGTCATAAGTGGACATTATGTAAACTTAAGAAAATAACGATGGGAAGCCTGTTTGTGAGATTCAGAGAAAATGTGCTAGGAAGTGGCTCTCCTGTCTCCTCATTCCTTTAAAAGAAGGACTGGGCATTGTGAGCATTACATAAACAGAAATGCAAGTTGCGAACAATTGAGCACTTGTACATTTTGATACCCATCTCTTTTAATAAAGAATTTGATTCACTGAGCCACATCTGAAGGAAGCTTAGCTTGTATGACTCTGGAGCCATCAGTTTACAGGGCAGCAGCTTACTGGAATTTTGAGAATATTGTCACTGGGGAAATAAGAAACACGAGAATAAAGCCTTTAACAGACTCATATTCGCCAGCTTTCCTTTCTCTTCCTGTCACTGCCTGCTTTCTTCCTTCTCTCTCCACAGCTCTGTGGTCCATGGCGAGTCACTCACATCGCTGTGTGACTGTGTGCTATAATATGTCATAAAGTGTGCATCGTAAATCCCGTCTGGTCTGCTTTGGTTTTAGTGAGGGCCAAATGAAATGATGCTTGTGAAAGTCATTTTCAAGACTAATATGCACTCTGTACACACATATCTATTACTATCATGTATCTCCATAAGTAAAAATATGCAATTATAATCATAGAGAAACTGTAGATCATTTTACTTGAAAAATATAATTTGTGTTTGTGAGTGAAGTGTGTGCCTGTGCGCCTGCGTGCACGCTCAGTCCTGTCCGACTCTTTGTGACCCTGTGCACTTTAGTCTTTCAGGCTCCTCTATCCATGGAATCTCCCAGGCAAGAATACTGAGTGGGTTGCCATTTCCTTCTCCAGGGGATCTTCCTGTCCCAGGGATCCAACCCAGGTCTCCTGCATTGCAGACAGATTCTTTACTGTCTGAGCTTATTTATAAATATAGTTATAATAAATAGAATTATCAAATTATTTTTATCTACATTGTGAAGTTGAGATTTCTTATTTTTTTTTTTATTAATAGAATCTTGCCAGTAAAGACTCATGTGGGAGAATTAGTGATCTTGAAACCTTGAATTAATAAAATATGGTACACTGAACAAAATCAGTATTTGTCAAGGAGAAAACCAGGCTTGTAAAAATCTCTTGACAGTCTGGTGTATTTTTGCAATTCTATTAAATTATAGATTGAAACTTTCCTTAGTTTCAATGTGTTTAAGTCAATAAACTTGTAACACACTCTGTGGTATGGGTACATTGAACTCATAAGCAAAGAAGACAAGTTTCCAATAGCCAAGACATGGAAGCAACCTAAGTGTCCACAGACAGATGACTAGATAAAGGTGTGGTCCATATATACAGTGGAATGCTTCTCAGCTATGAGCAGTGAAGCAATGCCATCTACAGCAACATGGATGGCCCTAGAGATTCTCACACTGAGTGAAATGAGTCAGACAAAGACAAATCTCATATGATATACGGACTCTGAAAAAATGATACAAATGAATTTATTTGCAAAAATAAAATACACTCACAAACCTAGAAAATATGTTTATGTTTGCCAGAGGGGAAAGTGGGAAAGGGATAAATTGGGAATTTGGAATTAACAGATTCGCACCACTATATTAATATAAAACGAAGAAGTGAAGTGAAGTCGCTCAGTCATGTCCGACTCTTTGCGACCCCATGGACTGTAGCTTACCAGGCTCCTCTGTCCATGGGATTAATATAAAATAGGTATGCAAAAAGAATTTTCTGTATAGCACAGGGAACTGTATTCAATATCTCGTAATAACCTATCATGGAAAAGAATCTGGGAAAGTTCTGTGCATGTGTATATGGAACCTTAGTGTACCCCTGAGTCATTGTAAATCAACCATCAGTTCAGTTTAGTCACTCAGACGTGTCCAACTCTTTGTGACCCCATGGACGGCAGCACACCAGGCCTCCCTGTCCGTCACCAACTCCTGGACTTGCTCAAACTCAGGTCCATCGAATCAGTGATGCCAATTAACCATCTTATCCTCTATCATCCTCCCACCTTCAATCTTTCCCAGCATCGGGGTCTTTTCCAAGGAGTCAGCTCTTCGCATCAGGTGGCCAAAGTATTGGAGTTTCAGCTTCAGCTTCAGTCCTTCCAATGAATATTCAGGACTGATCTCCTTTAGGATTGACTGGTTGGACATCCTTGCAGCCCAGGGGACTCTCAAGAGTATTCTCCAACACCACAGTTCAAAAGCATCAATTCTTTGGCACTCAGCTTTCTTCACAGTCCGACTCTCACATCCATACATGACTATCAAAAAAATCAACTATATGTCAGTGAAAAAAATAAGACAACTCGCAACTGAATGAAAGGGTGTCTTTTCAGAAGTAAAGCTGTTTCAGCGGCTGTAGGCATCCTCTCCAGCCTTCTCTGACCACTGACAGCAGGGCCTCTGACTCGCTGGCCTCTTTCAGTTGGTAGAGGATCGGCCTTGATCAGGATTTGGGCTGATAGACTTGGGTTCCTCTGT
>SJXQ01007581.1:133642-146423 GCA_006408695.1 Aepyceros melampus | reverse complement strand
AGGCAGCTCCCGTCCCTGCCCTCCTCCTCCCTGCCTCCACTTGCTGTCTTTCCTTCCCTTTCTCCTTTTATCCAAAGGGCCTGTCACCCTGTGGTGCCAGCTATGAGATCCAAGCAGCACGGGGTGTATTCTCTGGCCTTCTGGGGTCACACTCTAGACGGAGGGGAGGGAAATGAGCAAACAGCAAGGCAGCCTATGAGGACTGTCTCAACAGGGCTGAGGTGGACAGAGAGTCCAGTTCAGTTCAGTTCAGTCACCAGTCGTGTCCAACTCTTTCAACCCCATGGACCGCAGCATACCAGGCTTCCCTGTCCTTCACCAACCCCCTGAGTTCACTCAAATTCACGTCCATCGAGTTGGTGATGCCATCCAACCACCTTCAATCTTTCCCAGCATCAGGGTCTTTTCCCAGAGAGTCAGTTCTTCCCATTAGGTGGCCAAAGTACTGGAGTTTCAGCTTCAGAATCAGTCCTCCCAATGAATATTCAGGACTAATTTCCTTTAGGATGGACTGGTTGGATCTCCTTGCAGTCCAAGAGTGGTCCAGAAACACGGCAAGTCAGTGAGACTGGAGTGGGTTGGCGAGACCTCACGGAAGTGTTGTGGGTCTCCTGAGATGCCCGAAGGTCAGAAGCAAGTTATGCGGATAATAAAAGTCAAGGTTACTTGATAAGATTCGGTCCTTTACCGACTCTGTTTTGTAATCTCAGTGTGAGGTATAGCAAGTAATGCAAGCGATGAACATGTTCCTTGTGGATTCCAGCTGATTTTAATTGCAGGGTTTATTTCTGGCACGGATACCTGTTGCAGCAGTCTTGTTTTCCAGCTTCTTCCATCTCACACATCACTGGCTGTAATCACTGTGCAGTAGATGTCTGCACGCTGCTTACCCCCTCCCCCAGAGTGCAGCAGCCTGGTAAATAGCTCCGCAAACTGATGCCTGTCCTCTCGAGGTCTGATCATCTGCCTCCGATCCTGGTGGTTGGGATCTTAAGCAGTTTTACTCGTAAATATAATTATACTTAATGGTCTGTTTTATAAGCACATTGGCTTGAATAGTTGACTGAATTAGAATGTGGAAAAAAGTAAAGAAGTGTGGGCATCACCCATTTTAGAAATGTTCCTAAGTGTTCCTAATGTTGTGTGTTTTTTCTGCTTTGTTCGAGGTATACCTTAAACACGACTTCGTAATTGTTAGTCTCAAACAACGTAACTGTGATGTAGATTCTGTGACTGTTTCTTTGTACTTGTTCCAACTTTTCTCCTCAGTAGAATGTATCCAGCATTGTGTACAAAGGATGCTAAATAGGTAGTTTTTATTTTTTAAGTGTAAAAGCAAAATCAAAGTCATGCAGGGAAGAAGAAAAGAAACACATACAGAGATTGTGGGGGACAGTTACTGACATCGCACTAGAAAGGACAGTCTCTTTTAATACGTGTGCTTTGATGGAGCCGGAACTGGGCCAGAATTTTGGAGATGATCGAATTCTTTTCTGTACAGAAAGCAGCGACCTCTTTGAATTAGTGTTAAGGGCAAGAACTATGTTAGTGTTGGTCACTTGGTCGTGTCCGACTCTTTGTGACCCCATGGATTATAACCCGCCATGCACCTCTGTCCATGGGATTCTCCAGGTGAGAATACTAGAGTGGGTTGCCCTTCCCTTTTCCAGGGGATCTTCCTGACCCAGGGATAGAACCTTTGTCTCCTGCACTGCAGGCAGCTTCTTTACCATCTGAGCCACCAGGAAAGTCCTCTTTGAATTACATGATCCAAATACAGAGCAGGAAAGCAAACCTCTATTTGTTTACTGAATGAGCAAATGAATAGACAGATAAATTATATTTAATATCTGTTACGTCTTTTCCCCATGGATTTAAAATTGGTATCTCAGGAGTGTTCAGTGCTTGAATTCAGCCCATAACAGTGTGTTTAGAAAAAGGCACCCATCCTTTCTACCTGGGAATCACCTAGACAGAGGCTGAGATTACGTGCAGAAACAGACGGAGGAAGATGTAGGGTGCTGAGAGTCTCTGTGTAGCGGTGGCAATGATGTCCCAGCTGTTGTGTGTGGTTGAGGATGTCGAGGAAGTCTTTACAGAGGAGGTAGAATTTGAGAGTTGAAGAATGTGTTGGGATTCTTCTGGTGAACATGAACCTCACGTGTACTTGTCTAAGAGGAAACTCAGTTTTCTAATTGAATTTGCAGCAGCTCCTGAATTCTGAATTCCATTCATGGGCCAGTGGGATCTGGGTCTTCGTGCTCCTCCATTACACTCTTTTAGACCAGCAATCTCATAAATTACTTGTGCCTTTTCCCTTCCTTCCCTCTGCCCTCGCCCCCTCGCCTCCATCAAAAGATGCTAAATAGGTAGTTTTTATTTTTTAAGTGTAAAAGCAAGATCAAAGTCATGCAGGGAAGAAGAAAAGAAACACATACAGAGACTATGGGGGACAGTTACTGACATCGCACTAGAAAGGACAGTCTCTTTTAATACGTGTGCTTTGATGGAGCCGGAACTGGGCCAGAATTTTGGAGATGATCGAATTCTTTTCTGTACAGAAAGCAGCGGCCTCTTTGAATTAGTGTTAAGGGCAAGAACTGTGTTAGTGTTGGTCACTTGGTCGTGTCCGACTCTTTGTGACCCCATGGATTATAATCCGCCATGCACCTCTGTCCATGGGATTCTCCAGGTGAGAATACTAGAGTGGGTTGCCCTTCCCTTTTCCAAGGGATCTTCCTGACCCAGGGATAGAACATTTGTCTCCTGCACTGCAGGCAGCTTCTTTACCATCTGAGCCACCAGAAAAGTCCCCTTTGAATTACATGATCCAAATACAGAGCAGGAAAGCAAACCTCTATTTGTTTACTGAATGAGCAAATGAATAGACAGATAAATTATATTTAATATCTGTCACGTCTTTTCCCCATGGATTAAAATTGGTATCTCAGGAGTGTTTAGTGCTTGAATTCAGTCCATAACAGTGTGTTTAGAAAAAGGCCCCCATCCTTTCTACCTGGGAATCACCTAGACAGAGGCTGAGATTACGTGCAGAAACAGACGGAGGAAGATGTAGGGTGCTGAGAGTCTCTGTGTAGCGGTGGCAATGATGTCCCAGCTGTTGTGTGTGGTTGAGGATGTCGAGGAAGTCTTTACAGAGGAGGTAGAATTTGAGAGTTGAAGAATGTGTTGGGATTCTTCTGGTGAACATGAACCTCACGTGTAACTTGTCTAAGAGGAAACTCAGTTTTCTAATTGAATTTGCAGCAGCTCCTGAATTCCGAATTCCATTCATGGGCCAGTGGGATCTGGGTCTTTATGCTCCTCCATTACACTCTTTTAGACCAGCAATCTCATAAATTACTTGTGCCTTTTCCCTTCCTTCCCTCTGCCCTTGCCCCCTCGCCTCCAACCTTAGTTCCAGAAGGTCAGTGACATAGCTGGTAGCCTCCTGTTAAGCACTGAATTTGTCATCCAGCGTCATCATCCATCCTGCATCTCACTACCTGACTCGTCAGCGTGGTACCTCAGGTCATTACTCTGCAGGTCCCAAACCTTCCATATCCTCTCCCTAGCTGTCAGTCTTTTGCAAGCTCTCTACCGCAACAAGCAGTCAAATCTTTTCACAGCCTGGCCTTGACCTACATTTCTCATGTTAGTGTTCAGTACGGCAGAAGAATCTCAGCTTGGGAGTGGACTTTAGAAGTCCTGGGGTTTACCCTTCTCCCCTCAAAATGCATGAGTCCTTCAACCACATCCTAGCTAAGCGGCCCTGTCTTATTTCTGTCCCTAGTTCTGGGACCTTTGCCTGTTAATAGTCGACCCCTGTTCAGGACCGTTGCAAGCACGTGGCTATGCTTTTCCTCTTCTGCTTCTTTTTACACTAATGTTCATTGTTTTCTTCCCAGAAGAACTTCATCCTTGCTTCTGTTAACCCCATCCCTTAGGACCTGGTCCCATGCTGCCTCCTGACAGAAAATGACTGTGGTTTTCAGATAATCACACCTGAGCTGTGTTGTGCTGTGATGATGGGACAAGTGACATATATAAGTGAAACGATGAACTAAGGATGGAGATGATAGTAGAATCACAGGATAAAGGATAGGAGGAATTTAGATGTAAAGTTTTGTTAATAGGTGGGTAGTTTACATACAATTTATTTTTGAAAATGTGAAGGTGACTTTTAAAATCAGCTTGCCTATATTTGATTATTTCTGATTTTATTTTTGAAAATGTGAAGGTGACTTTTAAAATCAGCTTGCCTATATTTGATTATTTCTGAGTTTAAGGTAAAATGATTGCCATATGGTTTACATTTTTAAAACTAAAAAAAAAATCAAACAGCTATAATATGGCTAGTCCAAGTGCAGAAGTGAAATCACGGAAAGAAGAGGTCTGTTTGGGGACCACAGGTGCGCCCGTAGCAGGCGTAGATGGCACACCTGGGTCCCGCCAAGACCTGCAGTGGGAGCCACCTCAGGTCACCGGGAGACAGAGAGGGGATGAGTTTGGATGGTGCAAACCTAGCTCCCTTTCTTCATTCACTTATCACTACATTTCACAGTGAGTGCTATTGCCTCAAAAATAGCATGACTGAACATATATGTTAGGAAACAGTCTGATCGATAGCTAAATTATTTGGATCTGCCAGCTTTGAAGTAACAAGTGCTAGGCATTTTTTTTTCATTTATAATGGAAATAATAAATTTGATGAACTGAAGACCAGTTACTAAACCCTGTGAAGGCTGTGCTCTGTGTGTGATCCTTGGACTGTGTAGGGAAGTTGTCACGTTTTGCGATTTTGTTTGAGCCTGAGTTTGAATGGTGTGGTTTCCCAGTCTTGCGGTAGCCTTTGTAGTTTGTACTTTCCATCTCAGGAGATGAGATGGGATGAGAAGGGGATTCTCACAGCCTCCAGTCCCAGCCTTGCCACTAGCTGACCGACTGTGGGACTTGCAGGCACATCCTGACCCAAGGATGTTTTCTGATTCCGTGGAAGTATCGCTAGAGAGACCTATAGTGTGGGAAACTCATTAGCGTCTGGAATCTTCATTGGGGTTTCTCAACCTGGGCAGGACTGACATTTTGGACCAGGTTATTCCGTGTCTGTGGTGCTGCCCTCTGTGCTGTTGGGTGTTCAGTAGCATCCCGGCCTCCACCCGAGATGCTGGAAGCCACCCCCTGCACCAGGTTTTAAAATCTTCGAAAAGCCTCCAGGCAAGGCCAGATGTCTAGGGTTTAGAATCACCATCAGTTGAAAACCACTGATCTAGATATTAGTGCCAACTCTGTAATTCTAGTTTTCATTCCACTAAGTGGCCAAATATTTAATGCTTTGTGAAGAACACCTATCAGTGCCTCACCTCATGGTTGCTTTCCCATATCTTGTAGACTTATTATCCTATTAAAGCAGCTTTGACAAGACTCACTTTGCAGTCCAAGCTGTGGGTTTTCCAGTCATCATGTACAGATGTGAGAGCTGGATCGTAAAGAAGGCTGAGCACCAGAGAATTGATGCTTTCAAACTGTGGTGCTGGAGAAGACTCTTGAGAGTCCCTTGGACTGCAAGGAGATCCAACCAGTCAATCCTAAAGGAAGTCAAACCTGAATATTCATTGGAAGGACTGATGCTAAAGCTGAAACTCCAATGCTTTGGCCACCTTATGCAAAGAGCTGACTCACTGGAAAAGACCCTGATGCTGGGAAAGATTGAAGGCAGGAGGAGAAGGGGCAATAGAAGATAAGATGGTTAGATAGCATCAGTGGGCCTGAATTTGAGCAAACTCTGGGAGATAATGGAGGGCAGAGGAGCATGGCAGGCTGCAGTCCACGGGGTCACAAGGAGTTGGACACAACTGAGCAACTGAGCAACGACAACTGCGCTTGAAGCTAAAATCCATACACTGATAATTCCTTCAGTGAGTGTATTGCAGGTAACGAATGAAGTAGAATTAGTTACTCATTTTACACATTTTCTGAGTGTATTGGGCATGTGGCGCAGTTTCTTTTCTTCTTTTTCTAAGTCTGGCAGCAGACACTACTCTTCATCTTCCCACGACTGATTTTTTTAGCGGGGGAGGAGAGGGATGGGAGTGACACCAGCTGGCGAATGCAGAATTAATTACAGATTGTCTCCCTCAAAAAAGACACACATGGATTACCAACCTCTAATGATTTTGGCAGCTGTTCCTGCCCTTTTAAGATTACCAGTAACTGAAGAGATACTTTATTCTTTTTCTCAGAAGCGTATGTTGCAATTTGGGGGGATTTGGACATTGGAAGCTTTATTACAGATGCCACATCTAATGAAAATTTTCGATTCTACATGTTATTGCCTTGGAAATGCACTTTAAAATTTATTAATTCACTAACATTTTGGTAGTGCTTGAATTTCTGCTCAATACCACTGTATAAATATATGTCACAAAATGCTGGATTAAAGTGAAAGCATCTGTCTTAGAAGTAGGAAGCTTTCAGATAGGTGAAGAGTGATCCTGTTAATATCTAACTGACTCTTAAAATGTGCTGTGCTCATGGCAACATTTTGAAAGTGAAAGTGAAATTTGCTCAGTCGTGTCTGATTCTTTGTGACCCCATGGACTGTAGCCCACCAGGCTCCTCTGTCCCTGAGATTTCTCAGGCAAGTGTACTGAGTGGGTTGCCATTTCCTTCTCCAGGGGATCTTCCTGACCCAGGGATTGAACTTGGGTCTCCTGCATTGCATGTAGACTCTACCATCTGAACCATCAATTCTGGGGGAGACATTTCCCCCCTCAAAATGCTGATCATTTTAATGGTTTAACTGCACTGAAATAGAGTGTTTAAAAAATGCAGATGGTTAAACAGGATCATTGCTGATCCTGATGTTACTATTAATAAATTTTATAAATGAAATTATTTTAATTTACATTATATAGTTGAAAGGAAGGATCTTAATAATCCAAAATTATAATCTACCTACCATTTCCTGTTTTGCCCTTCCCGTTTACTCCTCAATCCACTAAATTTGAATTTGGGTCAGGTGTTTCATTAACTAGTCCATGGGGTATTCCTGTGAATATTCTATTTAACTTCTGGTCTTCCTCTGCTAGTCATCATGTTACTAACTCTACTGTTAATATTCCTTATAATATTTCATTTCTTTCATGAAGAAGCATTATAATGTTAGGCTTAAAAGCAGGAATTTATTGTCAAACTGCCTGGGTTCATATCTTCCTTCTGCAATAGGTTGATTTCAGAGAAAGTCATCACAAAGCGTTATCTCTGATCTCTCACTGACAATTAGGTCAAGTTATTACATTTGGATGGAGTTACAAAATACTGTGAAATCACAGATGGTGAGTTAATTATCATCAGATCAGTGGATAAAATCAACCTTCTATGACAGAATGGCTTGTATTAAGTGAACAAGTATAGCTTTCGGAGACAAATTTCTAATGAACGTAGCTTCTCGTAACAAGCAATTGGAAATACAGCCCTTGGAACTTTTAAACTATCTAAGCCTATTTTGAAATATCTCTAGGAAAACTGTTCTTCCCATTATAAACAAACTGAGTTTCTTTAGAAATTCAAGCTTATAATAGCCAGCGACAGATTAAATGTGAGTCACCTTGGACTTGACGGTGATCAGTGACTAAATTTCACAACATTTTTTCCTCCCTTTTTAATAGGCTGTAATAGATAATGTGTGCTTTATTTCATTAAGTTCCCTGTGTTAATTTCCCCTGAACTCTCTTCGTTGAGCTTGTGCTCAGGTGCTCAGTTGTGTCTGACTCTTTGTGACCCCAGGCTCCCTCCAGGCTCCTCTGTCCACGAGACTCTCCTGGCAACAAGCGTGGGTTGCCATTTCCTCCTCCAGGGGATCTTCCTGACTCAAGGGTGGGTTGCCATTTCCTCCTCCAGGGGATCTTCCTGACTCAAGGGTGGGTTGCCATTTCCTCCTCCAGGGGATCTTCCTGACTCAAGGGTGGGTTGCCATTTCCTTCTCCAGGGGATCTTCCTGACTCAAGGGTCGAACCTGCAGACCTGTGTCTCCTGCCTCTCTGCATTGCAGGCCAGTTCTTTGACGATGAGCCACCTGGGAAGCCCTCATTCTTTTCCCAATTCCTTCTTAAACTATCCATTAAGGTCTGGAGTTTCTGCTGTGGTTATAGTTTTGAGTAAAGGCTGAGTGAAAGAATATGGGACTTAGAGTTTTCCGTTTCCAGGCTCACTCAGTGAAGAGATCCTTCAGCAGAGATTCCTATAGGAGCTCAGGGTTGTTTGGCAGCTTGACGTACATTTTCTGCGAGTCATCAGTCTGCATAGCCTGGCTGCTCTAACATCTTCGTGAGGACAGCATATGTCACTTAAAAGGATTCTTTGCACAGGAGAGGGCAGTTTCACCACTTACTCATTTCATTTGAGAGCATTATTAACATAGGAATCTTGGTTCAGTAATAATCCTGTTTGCTTTGCCTACTTTATTTAAAAAACAATTTTTTTCCCCAGTCTGCTTTTCTAAAATCTCTGTGTTCACAAGTGTACCAGTGAAAAGAACCTGAGGGTGTTAGTTCTCTTACTTATTCATGGACTTCCAAGATACGCTCCTTGTTTTATCATTTCCTCGTTATTCCACGTGCCTCTGAAGTAGACCTCGCTACAGCCGCAGTCTACTCCTTCGTAACTGATTCCATTACATTTTTAAAAAATATTTTATTGAATTTGGTGAAATTAATAATATTGTGTTAATTTCTGCTATACAGCGAAGTGACTCAGTCACACACACACACGCGTTCTTTTTCCTATTCTTTTCCATCATGGTTCATCACAGGATATTAAATGAAGCTCCCCGTGCTCTAAGGGAGGATCTGGTTGGTTGTTTCTTGTACTCTTTTATTGCTCCTGCACCTACCATGATTCTTGAAGAGAATACTTTCTTTATTAAATACTTTACTCCCTCATTTGTTGAACTGTCAATCTGGAAATCTTATATAGTTTCTGGGAGGAATCCTGCTTGTAGAGATCAGACGGATGGGGAGTTTAGGACAGAAAAATGGGCCCGTGAAAGAGGATGGGCAGCTGTTAAAATATTGTGTTAATTTCTGCTATACAGCGAAGTGACTCAGTCACACACACACACGCGTTCTTTTTCCTATTCTTTTCCATCATGGTTCATCACAGGATATTAAATGAAGCTCCCCGTGCTCTAAGGGAGGATCTGGTTGGTTGTTTCTTGTACTCTTTTATTGCTCCTGCACCTACCATGATTCTTGAAGATAATACTTTCTTTATTAAGTACTTTGCTCCCTCATTTGTTGAACTGTCAATCTGGAAATCTTATATAGTTTCTGGGAGGAATGCTGCTTGTAGAGATCAGACGGATGGGGAGTTTAGGACAGAAAAATGGGCCCGTGAAAGAGGATGGGCAGCTGTTAAAAACCAGGGATGGTGGTGGTTTAGTTGCCAAGTCCTGTCTGACTCTCGCAACCCCATGGACTGTTGGACTGTAGCCCGCCAGGCTCCTCTGTCCGTGGGATTCTACGGGCAGGACACTGGAGTGGGTTTGCCAAAGAAGCAATTACTCCAAGAAGAGGGGATAATCAAGTGTGTAAAATCCTGCTAAGTGGTCAGGTCGAATGAGAACCAGTGTAGGCAATAGAGAATTTATTGGTGATCTTCAGTGGAGCTGTTTGGGCAGAAGGGTGGCGTCAGGGAGAAACTGGAGTGTGTTGAAGAGGGGTGTGGAGTGAGCTGGCCACAGCTTCCTGCTTGTTTATGGGGAGAGTGGGAACTGATCAGATGGAAGGAAATGGATGCTGTAAAATAAACGATCTTAAGAGTGTTGGATGCAGAAGGACCGGTCCCACTGGAAGAAATTTTAGAAAGCAGGGTGGGGGGTCCCTGGAAGAATGGAAGACAGTGAGGCCCAGAGCCCCAGAGGCCAGGACGGTCTCAGTGATGTTCAGGACGAAATGTCCAGGACATTTTCCCAGAAGCCTGTCACTGGGCCTAAGAGTTGTCTAGGTCCAGTGAGGACTGAGTCCTTTTGGTCTCCTTGCCTCTCTCTCATTCCATCCAGGGTCTTAAAGGACAGGTCTCCCTGTGAGTCATCTCTTTATCCCTCGAGCTGAGCACAGTGGCTACAACACTCAAAAGTGTATCTGTGGAAGGAATGAAAAAGCCTCTCATGACACGCCAACCTAAAGCTGGGTTTTGTGCCATTCCAGGCGCCAGTGCTGAAGTTGGATGTGGTCCCTGGTGTCTGTAAGAATATTTGATCTAAATTCCAACAAGAGTGACATTGGTTTTAAATGCTCTTTTTTTTTTTTAAGTTCTTTCGATTGGAAAAGACACACCCTCAAGTCCTTTCTCACCGCCTGCACCCCGAGCCCTGGGTCTTCACGTGGGCGTTTCCCCAGATGACAGTGCGTTCTCGCTATGCCACCAGATTAAAAAAATAGACAGTGTTGAGGTGTCGTTTATCACAAAAATGGCTTTTCAGTATTCCACGTTCTGTGCTTCAGCTAAGAGAAATGGACTTCATCAGTGTTTTCCAAAGACTGTGTTTTCCTAAGAAAATATTCTTGATGTTAATAATTTACATGAGGCAGAGATAAATAAATATCTGTTTTGCAGAAGAGCAAGCTTTCGCTTTCAAGCTTTTTATAGCCTGAGTCCTCACCGATGGACATGCAAAGGAGACCAGGCTCACATTTCTCTGTTGCTGGTCCAGCACAATAGACTTGGATCATTCTTTCAGTTTTCAGTTCTTAGAGAGCGGCATTTTATCCTTTGAGCAAATGAATGATGAATGACCTCAAATGTATATTAAACATCCGGGTTTAGCCAGGAAACCGGGACAAGGGACTGTGAATTGATGGTCTTTCTCTCAGAGGGTCAAATAACTTAGGATCGGTCAAACAGTGAATGAAATGCTGTGGTTAAGAAAGAATATTATAGGGCTTACATGCCAATGTTTCTTACATTGAAAAATAGGTTCATTAATGGCAGGCTTATAAAGAAAGTTCTAATCTGGTGTTCTGTTACTGTATTTAATTAACTAGTCAGCAGTTGAAGATCCATGAAGCTCAGATCTAGAAGTGAGGGATAATCAATTTTGGATTTTGCTCAGTCCACAGCTGAGAAGAGGATGGTTACAGACCTCAGAAATCTCGGTCCAAAGAATAGATCAATATTTTATTTTGTCTTTTGTCATTGGTCATCTAGGAAGAGGAAATACACATATATTCTCCTTGCTTTTTTTTGAGGAGGCCTTTGTTGTTGAATTGTGACTGCTGATTCTTTGTGACCCCATGGACTGCAGCACGCCAGGCTTCCCTGTCCTTCACCATCTCCCAGAGCTTGCTCAAACTCACGTCCAATGAGTCGGTGAGGCCATCTAACCATCTCATCCTCTGTTGTCCCCTTCTCCTCCTGCCCTCAATCTTTCCCAGCATCAGGGTCTTTTCCAATGAGTTAGTTCTTTCTTTCAGGTGCCAAAGTATTGGAGCTTCAGCATCAGTCCTTCCAATAATTTTCAAGGGAGTCTAGGGCTGGACAAAGAGTATTATTAGATCATTTGTGTCACTGAAGATGGTAGTCACCTTCCAGGATTATGCAACCAGTGTTTGTCACTAAAATTCAAATTAATAGCACACAGTGACAAGGGAAGTATACGTCATCAACAGAACCTCTTGAGAAAAAGACTAAAAATGCTAGGGACACAATCAGCTGGTTTTCTGTATGTATAATAAGACAGCTTCGTCCTCTTTCAGACACAGTTATTGAATTAGATTCTACATAAACCAGACTGTAATAAAGGACACAGGTGAGAAAATATTTGATCTTATCTTCATATCTGCACAGTCATGTAATGGTCAGCATAGATGGCAGAAATGCCAAGGGCTTTGCAGTGTCAATTTGGAATGCCTGTTTTTTGTGAATCTTGCTCTGTGGCAAAGCCAATATTTTGAAGAACAGTTAAATCAACCAGTCCATTCTGAAGGAGATCAACCCTGGGATTTCTTTGGAAGGAATGATGCTAAAGCTGAAACTTCAGTACTTTGGCCACCTCATGCGAGGAGTTGACTCATTGGAAAAGACTCTGATGCTGGGAGGGATTGGGGGCAGGAGGAGAAGGGGAAGACCGAGGATGAGATGGCTGGATGGCATCACGGACTCAATGGATGTGAGTCTGAGTGAACTCCGGGAGATGGTGATGGACAGGGAGGCCTGGTGTGCTGCGATTCATGGGGTCGCAAAGAGTCGGACACGACTGAGCGACTGAACTGAAGTGAACTGAACTAAATCACAGTAACTCTTGTGTAAAATGAGGATACTGGAAAATTTTTTTTCTCTTGTCCATTTGGAAGAAGCCTTTATTTTACTCACAATGGGGGTTGGAGATGTCATCCAAAAGAAATGAACCTGGGGTGATCAAGAAACACCTTGATGGACCTTAGTCTGTATGGTAACTGAAAGTTCCTCTTTACTTAGAGCCTATTACACACAGTGGAGTAAATCAGAAAGAGAAAAGTAGATGCTGTATAGTAATGCATATATATGGAATCTGGAAAGATGGTCCTGATAAACCTGTTTGCAGCAAAGGAGATTCAGACATAAGAGAACAGACTTATGGACACAGTTGGGTAAGGGAGTTCAGTTCAGTTCAGTCGCTCAGTCGTGTCTGACTCTTTGCAACCCCATGGACTGCAGCACACCAGGCCTCCCTGTCCATCACTAACTCCCAGAGTTTATTCAAACTCATGTCTATTGAGTCAGTGATGCCATCCAACCATCT
>SJXQ01007581.1:90370-133411 GCA_006408695.1 Aepyceros melampus | reverse complement strand
AGCTGTGTGCCAACATGGAGGGGTGGGATGGGGTGGGAGGCGGGAGGGCGGTTCAGGAGGGAGGGGATACGTGTATCCCTGGGTCTGATTCATGTTGACACATGGCAGAAGCCGAGACGATACTGTAAAACAGCTAGCCTCCAATGAAAAACCAACGAGCTTAAAAAATATCACACAAGAAAGAGATTGTTTGTAATTTGTATGGTTCTAAACAGTGATGTTCAAAGCTGAGGTCTATTAAAGGCTAGAAAATTGGCGTTTTCTTTTTTTCCATTCATGTAAAAGAAGCATATAATCGTTTAGTGTTGCAATATATCTTCTTTAGTTAGGAATATACCATCCCCATTTCTTTACCTGTTTCCTTTTTTATCTTAAGAGGAAAGTCGTAAAGACTCTGTGTCTGAAGCGTCTCTCTTAGGAAGTTATGTGAAATGGCTTCTTTGAATCAGAAGTGTATCCAACTTTGTGTTTTTCCAGAAGCAGAACTGTTCTAAAGAATGCAGGCTCCAAGTTAGGTGGCCAAGAAGGAGAACTTGTCTCACAAAGTGATAGCAGAATTTTAATGTTCTACATGTTAAAATTATAAAGCTCAATTGTATTATTCCAAATTCACATGATAAGTAGAAATTTGAAGATCAGGAAAAGATGTAGGTGAGATAAATATGAAGATAGAGGGTTTTTTTTTTTTTTTTCTTTTCATTTGAGATGAACTGAGACTTTTCCAAGAAGACCACAGGATTTCCAAAGGAGAACTGGTATTATTGAATACTTGTAACCGGAAGTTCCTCAATACTCTCAGATGACGCCCTACCCATAGCTGTCTTCCACAGGATAATTCAAGTCAAAATTGGGAAACTGAAGTAAAAATTCACACATGTCCTTTGTGTGTGTGTGTGTGTGTATTAGTCGCTTAGTCATGTCCAACTCTTTGGGACCCCATGGGCTACAGCCAGCCAGGCTCCTCTGTCCATGGAATTCTCCAGGCAGGAAGACTGGAGTGGGTTGCCATGACCACCTTCAGGAGATCTTCCTGACCCAGGGATCGAACCCGTCTCCTGCATTAGAAGGCAGATTCTTTGCCATCTTAGCCACTGGGGACGCCCCAAAAGTGAGTGTTAGCTGTTCTGCTGCTGCTGCTGCTGAGTCGCTTCAGGCGTGTCCGACTCTGTGCGACCCCATAGACCGCAGCCCACCAGGCTCCCCCGTCCCTGGGATTCTCCAGGCAAGAACACTGGAGTGGGTTGCCATTTCCTTCTCCAATGCATGAAAGTGAAAAGTGAACGTGAAGTTGCTCAGTCATGTCCGACTCTTCTCGACCTTATGGACTGCAGCCCAGCAGGCTCCTCCGCCCATGGGATTTTCCAGGCAAGAGTGCTGGAGTGGGGTGCCACTGCCTTCTCCGTTAGCTGTTCACTCATGTCCCACTCTTTGTGATCTATGCTATGTATATTTATCCATTATACCTATTTACACATATATTTGTGTGAATATTAAAAGGAATAGGCTTCCCTGGTGGCTCAGAGGTTAAGGCGTGTGCCTCCAATGCAGGAGCCCTGGGTTCGATCCCTGGGTCGGGAAGATCCCCTGGAGAAGGAAATGGCAACCCACTCCAGTATTCTTGCCTGGAGAATCCCATGGATGGAGGAGCCTGGTGGGCTACAGTCCACGGGGTCGCAGAGTCGGACACGACTGAGCGACTTTACTTTCACTTTCATAGGCATAGACACGATATTCTAGGAAGAAGGCATTTTTTAATGCACTGTAATATTCAGTGAATAATCAATTTAGCTACTAGGTGATTTTGTCCCTTACTTTTTATTTTATGCTTTAAAGTCATGGGCTCAGCATTTTCTTTCATCTTCTTTTTCAACATTTTAGCATGAAAAAGTTTCCAACAAACATGAAATAGGATAGTATGGGAAATATTCTGGTACTGTAAATTAAACTATTAATATTTATTTCTTAACAAGAAAGTTATTGGAGCTTCTTGTTCTGTGACTTTCTTCAGTGGTTGAAATTCTGTAATATTTCTTGAGATAGGGTAATAAACAAATTTGTCCTTTGGGTAAGCATTTTAAAATTTTATCTACAAATTCCCAGAAAGTAGTAAACACAGAGAAATTTACATAAATGTTGCTACTGATATTTTGACAAGGTATTGGAATTTATCCCATAATAGTATGAAAGAGAAAATTGATTATGTCTATAATTTTTAATAATACATTGAGAAAGAGTTTTCTCTGACTGGAGTAAATGTGTGAGTTGGGGAGAATTATGATGAAGCTCATCTAGATTTTATGCTTTTATTAATTTTTAAGTAAGCCATTAATTGTTAAATTAAGGTTTTATTGTTATGTAACAGATTTGGTAATTTCTTTATGATATATTAACATAAACCTGGAGATGGTTATGAGCAGATACAATATTGTTTTGTCTTTTAACCCAGAAATCAGATGCTTGATTTCACCTAAAATATCATACTTACTTGTTTTAATAAAATGCATTTCTCAGTATTAAATTCACAAGCTTATCTTTACAGAAAACGTTAAATGAATATTTGGTAAATATAAGGAAATTCATTATTAAATGAACAAAATAATGATTCCTCAGACTTATTTATTTGAAGAAAGAGAAATTTTCAAGTATTTAAAGTTTAATTACCATCAGCCAACATCTATGATTATTGTGATTGTAAAATGTATAATACCCAGTAAGTAATTTTGGCATATTTTAAAGCTAATATACCTTTATAAAATAAGATTTTATTTGAGCAAACTAGAAGCCTAGATTCTCTTCTTTAATCAAAGTAAATATGCCAGACAAACTGTTTTGCTGTCATTTAATGCTTTTTATCATAAGGGAGAATGATACCTTCCTTAGTGTATTTTTTTAATCTCCCAAACTGTACAATATTAAATTTCTGTGGTTTGCAGACACTTGGATATATTAATGTGTTTCAATTAAAATTCTTATTTGTGATCTGATTATATATTATAGGATGCATGTAGAGGCCGGTTCTTACCTTCTATGAATCTCCCTTTGGGCACAAGTCTTCAGAAATTTTCGAATCACTTTAGCTATTAGATGAGAATATCTTAGATATTAGATGAGAATCGAAGGACTTGTCAAGTCATATTTAACTAAAGGTTGCAGTTGAACAAGAGCGGAGTTTGGGGCCCACCTTGGTGCAGTGTCTGCTCTTGACTGGGACTTTGACACATGGGGTCAGGACTGATTTTGGGTTCCAATTTTGCCACTTTCTCTGTTGATGTTGATGTTTAGTCTCTCTCAGTTGTGCCTGATTCTCTGCGACCCCAGGGGCTGCAGCACGCCAGGCCTCCCCATCCTTCACCTTCTCCTGGAGCTTGCTCAAACTCAGGTCCATTAAATTGGTGATGCCATCCAACCATCTCATCCTCTGTCATCCCCTTCTCCTGCCTTCAATCTTTCCCAGCTTCACGGTCTTTTCTAATGAGTCAGCTTTTCACTCAGATGGCCAAAGTATTAGAGCTTCAGCATCAATCCTTCCAGTGAATATTCAGGACTAATTTCTTTTAGGATGGACTGGTTGGATCTCCTTGCAGTCCAAGGAAGGGACTCTCAAGAGTCTTCTCCAACACCACAGTTCGAAAGCATCAGTTCTTTGGTGCTCAGCCTTCTTTATGGTCCAACTCTCACATCCATACATGACCACTGGAAAAACCATAGTTTTGACTGTATGGACCTTTGTCGGCCAAGTAAGGTCTCTGCTTTTTAATACGATGTCTAGGTTTGTCACAGCTTTTCTTCCAGGGAGCAAGGGTCTTTTAATATCATGGCCGCAGTCACCACCCCTGTGCTCAGATTGTTTCAGCTTTTGGGAATTGGAGGTGTCTCCCTCATAGTTTCTATGAGGACCCAATGTGAGAATGTGTGGATAAGGATTTCTCGATGTGCTCTAGTTACTGGAGGTCAAGGTTGCCATGATGTTGAGATTGGGATGCTAGTCATGGTGACATGACTCCGCTTCAGCTAGGCTGGGGCCCACTGCTCTGCATGAGCCAGAACCTCATGATTACGGGACACGCAGGCCTGAGTGTGTTCTGCATGTGAAAATGGGGTACAGATAAAGTGAGATCCGGCCCACCTGGACGTGCCTGGGGAGCAGTGGCATCTGGATGACACTAGGGCTCTAGGGGGCAGAGGTCACTGCTGGCCTGAAGCCCTCTGGGCTGTGTCTTGAGTACATGGCTCCCAGTGGTCAGCTGTCCATCTTCATTCTGGTATTTTGCATATGAAAACTGAAACTGCCCTCTTGAGAGTCTTGTGTGTTTAGGCCTTCAGTCATGTTTGTGACCCCAAGGACTGTGGCCTGCCAGGCTCCTCTGTCCATGGAATTTTCCAGGCAAGAACACTCCAAGAACACTGGAGATCTTCTATGGGATCTTCCCAAGCCAGAGCTCGAACCCACATTTCCTGTATTGCAGGTGAATTCTTTACTGCTGAGCCATTGGGGAAGCCCGCCTCTGTTGGGGCTCTTCTCAAAGTCGGCTTTTCTAGGGCATTTAGTTGAAGTGCATTAAAACATCAGGAGGACCTTGTACAGTGTATAACTTGGCAATGTAATATCTCTGGAGAATAGATTTATCTCAGACCTCCCATCCCCACCCCCACCCCCGCCCCTGCAGCACACACACACACACACACACACAGTTTCAAATCTGGGCTATTGTAAAGCTTGCTGGCTCTTACCAGTGCTAAATGTTTACTTCCCTCATTGGCTCTCGGAATGTTTAGCAGAGATAATCCTCACAGCCAGAGCATTTGACTGATAACTGAGATCTTCAGAGCTTAATGTGCAATATGTCAGAGTCTTTATTTCTCTCGCTGCAACATCAGTGCAACACAGACCCATCGATAGAGGTGAGGCCTTGTGTTTCTACTTCTTACCTCATTTTTATGTTTCAGTAAAATAAAAATAATAGAATTTTGTGTTTGCAGTCTCTATGTCAAAACTGGTTTTCAAATAACTCAAGAGAGAATTCACATGAGGTTGGCAACTGGTAACCATCATTCTCCTGAATAAAGACCGATAGCAGAAATCAGAGCTGGGTTCAGTGGGTTCAGCTTAGTAAACACGTATCAGGGCTCAGAGCAAAATCCAGGGCTGTTGAATAGAGGCTCTTGCCATCTCACCTGTGCCTGCAGGCAGCAACGTCCATAGTGTTTAACAGTTGACCTTCCCAGGGCTGGCGGGGGCCCTGATAGTAGCACTTCCTAGTGTATGAAGTAGGTATAGTCTTACTATGGCGGGTTTCAAGGTACTGACACGACGTTACTGAGCACAGAGCTGGGAAGAGATGCACGCCTTTTGGGGTATTCAGGGGGTCACTTACTGGATCTTTATTCTATTATTCCCAAGAGCAGCGCAGTGGACTCTAGCAGCTGTAAAGATATAGAGCACGGAATACACTGTCATCCAGGAGCTTAACGGTAAAACTGGTAAATGGATGAATAAAGGGTGTGCCATGATGTCATTAGGCATCGGTTGTCACCGGTCAGCCATATAAGTGGGTCAGGTTTCCACGCCTGCACGAGCAGCTCTGGCTAACAGAATTTAAACAAGCAGGACTCTTCAGTGTCCAGACTGAGTCAGGAGGGCAGGCCCCATCCTCTGCTTCTGGTTCAGATCATTCTCTGCATCCTCCCTTCTAGTTCAGATACCACTTTGTTTATGCTTTCTGAGAGACGGCATGGTTTTGAGGAATGAGTCCTGAGTCATCAGAAAGTTTAGGTTGAAAACGGATTTGTTACTTTCAAACAGAAGGTGTTGGCAGGTCCCTCAGCATCCTCACTGATCTGAGCCCAAGTTGTCTTCCTATGTGAAATACATGAAGTAATCTTTAAAAAAAAGAATCGTAGTTTTTTTTTTTTTTGCAGGCTTGTTTTGATGGAAAATGATGTATTCAAATGATAAAAATCAGCTTATAAGTGTTCATTGCTGTAACACTGCTGTGATATAGGAAGATGGTGATGATGAAGGTGGTGATTATGACGGTGATGGCACGGTGGAGTTGATAATAAAGGCAGTGATGTGATGCTGGGGACGATGATGATATTAGGGATGATGGTGTTGGGGATGACGGGGATATTGGTGGGGGTTTTAATTAATACCCCTCCTTTGGCTAAAGCTGAAGCTCCAGTACTTTGGCCACCTCATGTGAAGAGTTGACTCATTGGAAAAGACCCTGATGCTGGGAGGGATTGGGGGCAGGAGGAGAAGGGGACGACGGAGGATGAGATGGCTGGATGGCATCACGGACTCGATGGACGTGAGTCTGAGTGAACTCCGGGAGTTGGTGATGGACAGGGAGGCCTGGTGTGCTGCGATTCATGGGGTCGCAAAGAGTCGGACACGACTGCGCGACTGAACTGAACTGAACTGAACTTTGGCTGTTCTCTTGAGTCTCTCAGATTCAAGTGAGCAAGTAAAGTTTCTTGGGAGCTCTTTAATTGTTGTAACTCATTACATTAGGGTGGGTTAGTGCTATAGAACAGGCAAGGAATTCTAATGCTACCTTCCTTCCAGTGCTCAGTTAGCCAAGGTCCTGTTCTCCATTATTTGGGGGGAAACTCTGGTGGCATTAGGCCAACAAGCAGTTTAATTTCATATGGACCTTGAAGGCTCCCCAGCCTGCTTAACTTCTCTGTCTCCTTTGCCTTGGCCATCCTCTACGTTAAAATACTTTTGTAAGATGAGAAAGAAAGAAAAGAGGTTCTATACAAAAAGTATGTTTTGCAGGAAAGAAAAGTTATCTGGTATTTACATAAATCCTCCCACCATTCCTAACATGATTCATGCCTGGCATAAGAAGTCAAACAAACAGGACGTGGGTGAGAGACTTAAGATGCAGAAGGATGCCTTCTGTAGTGTCTGTAGTAAGTTTATGTCTTTAAAGAGCTATCCATGCCTTTCTTATCAATTAAGAACTTTGTTCATACTTTCTATGGAATAATTATGCTTTATTTTCATTCCAATTAGCACAGTCTCGCTTAAAATGTAGGTAACTGCAATGTTGAAACTGCCTTTTTTCACTGGAAACTTTTCCAGTAAAGGTATCCGTGTTACTCTCTTGAGTAAGGCCAGGTTCTGCCGGAAACGTGTGCATGCGGTGTTGCTATGTGCGTGCACACATGCAATTACATACATGTGCTGTATCAACAATGATGCATTTCATTTGGGAGAAAATGGTAAAGAGGTAATCAATCAGAATGCCGGCTACATCATGACAGCGCTTCCAGTGCCGAGTACCCCCTATAATAGAAATCAGGATTTTAAATGGTTGTTTTTGTTGGGTGGGAATGGCCCAGAATATCTGTCTTGTTTCTTGCAAAGATTAAATGATAAGGTATGATGATTACTTATTGGTTCCAATTCATTTGCTGTCAGCCGGTTTTTGTTTGGTCAGATTTTATATTCTCCTCACGCAGATTTCCAGTCTTGCTGGGAGAGTCAGAGACCTTTTGAGAAACTAATATTGCCTTTTAGTAAATTCTGATATGTGTTTGAGGATTTTATCAACCAAGAGGTCTATAGTATTAGTGAGAAATTAAATATTACTTATTCAAATTATGAATTTTAGCTCATCTGCTTACCTTGAAAGCATTTAGCATGCTAAAAAAAAATTTCTCTTGGCCTAGAAGACCTCAGCATGAAAGGTGTCTTTGTTTATATTTTGAGACATAACTCATGGTGAATTATCTTTTATATAATATAATCTTTAGCCTAATAGTGTTTCATCTTATGTTATCTAATATATAGTCTATAAGTAAGCTAACAATTTTATGCTTTTCTAAATCGCTATTTCAATTATACACACACACACATAACCTTAAAAGCATGTTACTAAGTGAAAGAAGCCAATTTTGGAAGGCCACATACTGTATGATTTTGTTAATAACTGTATGGCCTTCTGGAAGAGTCAAAACTGTCGGGACAGTAGAAAGATCAGTGGTTGCTAAGAGCTGGGGGTGGGTGTGAATAGACAGATCAAAGAGGATTTTTAGGGCAGTGAAAGTACTCTGCATGATTCTATTATGGTGGATAAACATGGATAAGCTTCTTTATACATTCGTCCAGACCCACAGGAGGTAGAGACCAAGAGCAGACTGGAACGTAAACTATAAACTTTGGGTGTCTATGATGTGTTCATGAGGGTCCACCATTTGTAACAAATGTCCCCTCTGGGGGATCCTGATGCTGGGGGGTGCTGTGCACGGTGGGAGCAGGGGCCACACGGAAGGCCTCTGTACCTTCCCCTCAAATTTCTGTGGATCTAAAGCTGCTCTGTGGGAATTCCCTTACAGTCCAGTGGTTAGGACTCCGCACTTTCACTGCTGAGGGCCTGGGTTTGATCCCTGGTCAGGGAACTAGGATCCCACAAGGCACATCCAAAAATCAATAAATGAATGTTGTCGTTAAGTCACTAAGTTGTGTCTGACTCTTTGTGACTGCACAGTCTCCAGCACGCCAGGCTCCTCTGCCCTCCACTATCTCCTGGTGTTTGCTCAGACTCATGTCCATTGAGTCGGTGATGCCATCCAACCATCTCATCCTCTTCACCCGCTTCTCCTGCTTTCAATCTTTCCCAGCATCAGGGTCTTTTCAAATGAGTCAGCCCTTCACATCAGGTGGGCACAGTACTGGAGCTTCAGCTTTAGCATCAGTCCTTCCAATGAATATTCTAGGTTGATCTAGGATGGACTGGTTGGATCTCCTTGCAGTCCAGGGGACTCTCAAGAGTCTTCTCTAAAAATATAAAATCTTGGTTTAAAAACTTTGGACAAATCTGACCTGAAAGGAAAGCTAGTTTAGGTAATAATGTGAAGCGGGAGAAACAGCCATGAGCTCGCATTTCTTGCAGGCACTTTGGTCCCTGCCTGGGCAAGATGCTTGGGCTTTCTGTCTCTGATGGTCTCCCATGCTGCTGGAAAGGAACCCAGCTCCGTTTCACCACCGGGATGCTGACGGGGCCAGCTGGCTGGCACACCGTCTCACTGTCTTTGTTCGGCCCCAGCCTCGATTGCCCATGGGCCGGCCGGAGAACACGTGAGCTGTGAGGCGAGACAGCCGCCTTCAGGGACGGTCCAGTCACTGGCGACAACCGGCCCCCTCATCTGCCGTTTGACAGAGGTAGGGGTGCTGCTGCCAGTGGCGTCAGCCTGTTGGCAACTGTGCAGAGTCTCGGAGGGAACAAAAATCATTGCAGTTGCTCGGTTGCCCAGCTCTGCTGTGCCCTTGAGCGTTTAACTCCCAACACGTAACTTGTGGGCAAAGACGCGGAGCACGCACGCTCGAGTGATGTCAGAGAATTATCCTCTAAGCAATGTCGATGCTTTCCTTCTACTTAACACCTTGGACCAGAATAAGGAATTTGGGGGTTCTTTAAAGAAAGTATAAAATAGTGTTTCTCTCACATGCTAGAGTTACAAACCCAACTTTAAATAGAAAAGCCAGGCTGGTGATGTTGGATCCGCCGTGTGTACTCCATCGTGACTTTTAACTAAAGCAAACAATATTGAATCATTTATAGCACTTAGAGATTTATTTAAATTATAATGTCTGTGGATCTGTAATAGTATAAACTAAATTGAAAGAGGAAAGTAATGATCACCGTTTGTCTTTATCTTATTATGCTTACCAGAGCCGTCTCTCTCTTCTAAATTTGCTTTTTCAATTAAAAAACATTTATTGAATCCCTGCTAATGCTTTGAAAATGAATTATTGCATTTGGGGGAAGAACATTCCATTATTTTTCTCTTTTCTTCTTTTTCCATCTGTGTTAACTTGCTTTCTGAGACTGTGTCTTAAAGAGAAATATGGTATCCACAGTCATGCTGCTGCTAAGTCGCTTCAGTCGTGCCCGACTCTGTGCGACCCCATAGACGGCAGCCCACCAGGCTTCCCCGCCCCTGGGATTCTCCAGGCAAGAACACTGGAGTGGCTTGCCATTTCCTTCTCCAGTGTGTGAAAGTGAAGTTGCTTAGTCGTGTCCAACTTAGCGACCCCATGGACTGCAGCCTACCAGGCTCCTCCGTTCATGAGGTTTTCCAGGCAAGAGTATTGGAGTAGGGTGCCATTGCCTTCTCCAATCCACAGCCATACTGCATGCTTAAAGAGGAGTCTCACATTTTATGCATTTGGTAAACACAGTATCAGGAAGTGCATACCATGTAGCGCTGGGCACTGTGCTTATGCCTTTTCCCTGAAACTTCTTATTTGCCTTTTGTATAAGTGCCAGAATCACACTGTCACCTGTGATGGAGCAGCTCATGCTTCCCTTCTCTTCATGTAGTTATTTTTATCTGTACTTTTCTTAAATATTGGGGTACTGAAAAAGCCATACCAGGCTCCTCCGTTCATGAGGTTTTCCAGGCAAGAGTATTGGAGTAGGGTGCCATTGCCTTCTCCAATCCACAGCCATACTGCATGCTTAAAGAGGAGTCTCACATTTTATGCATTTGGTAAACACAGTATCAGGAAGTGCATACCATGTAGCGCTGGGCACTGTGCTTATGCCTTTTCCCTGAAACTTCTTATTTGCCTTTTGTATAAGTGCCAGAATCACACTGTCACCTGTGATGGAGCAGCTCATGCTTCCCTTCTCTTCATGTAGTTATTTTTATCTGTACTTTTCTTAAATATTGGGGTACTGAAAAAGCCATCTGTTCTGTCTCTATTTTCACACTACACAGTCCAGCTGCTTCCTTGGGTTCATCTTGCCATGCTTCCAGGTAACTTCCTTATTTACTCTGTGGTCCGAGTATTTCTCCTAAGTTTCAGATGCGTCTACACCACAACCTAGCGGACCCCATCCTGTGGCTAGCTCCCTGGGTCAGAGAGCGAGCTCATCCCCTAGCCCCTGCCTTTGAAACCAACTGCCGCTTCTTTATTCCACAAAGCAGCAGCTAGTCCTGTCTGGCTGTGACTGCAGCCCTCTCAGTCCTCCCGGCACCTGGTCTTGCTCACTTGCCATCTCTTGAGTCTGTTTTCTCGTCATCGTCTAAGGCTGCACAGGTAAGCCTGCACTGAGGCTTCCTTATTTCCTATTGCAATTGAATGTGACCATCCTGACTGTTGCTTCTTCCTCGAGTCTGGTTCCCTTCCTTTTCGTGCTCAATAGTTCTTCCAGAAGCATGTCACACATCATCCCATTTTTCCTCCTGTGAAATCTTTCCAGGTTTTGGCGTTGCCGAAGGGATAAATTCTTCACCCTTCTTCACCCTGAAGCTTTGTAGATAAGCCTTGTGATTTGATGCCTGTCTTGTTTTTCTCAGCTTCTCTCGGCCACTTCACATCTAATATTCCAAGCACGCTGAGTTCCCAGTGGTTTCCTCAAGGATACTCTTGTTGGGGGAATGATCCTGATGTAAGGGTAGCTTCCAGATGCGCTGCCAGCCAGGCTGTCCCAGGGGTCACAGGAACAGAAAAGCTCACCAAATTAAAATGCCACTAACTTAATTTGAATCACGCAGTCAGAGCTGGCGGAAGAGTTGGGTGCGGGAATGTATACGATAGGGTCAGGCAGCTGGAGGCCCATATGTACCCCTTGAGTCCCGGGACACGCTGATGATGGTGATGGTGTGGTTATGTACCCAGATTGAGGGCCAAACCAGGGGCCTGTGCATATAAGCCTTCCTGGGCTGATGTCACATGCGTCCCGTTTTGGAGAACAGGTTTACCTGGCCACAGCTGGGGCTCGCTCATCAACCTGCCATTGGATGTGGGCTTTCTCTGCTTTTCTAGGGCCTAGACCACATGTGGGGTCAAAAAAAGAGCATCCTTAGTATCACGGGTGGGTGGCCCACGCAGGGGACAGAGCTCTCATCTCAGAAGTGACAGGATCACGGTGTGGTCCTGCCATCGTGTTATCTTCAGGCAACACTCCTACTTGCTGGCACTTGTTTTTATTTATCCCGTGTGTCCTGGCATGTCCCACAGCTCCCCGCCACTCTGCTGGGTTCTGCCTGTGCTGAGCACTTCTCTGTTTATACATTCCCTTGCCAGTTGCCTTTATCTCATGAAATACCAACTTGCCTGCAGTTTACATGGAACACTTTTTATAAGAGTTTGTGCAACCTGTTCATATGTCTTGTCCTTCAGTCTGAATTAAATGTTTTCAAATAAAAGTCAAAAGTGTTAGTCACTCAGTTGTGTCCAGCTCTTTGCCACCCCATGGACTGTAGCCTGCCAGGCTCCTCTTCAGGCAAGAATACTGGAGTGGGTGCCGTTTCCTTCTCCAGGGCATCTTCCCAGCCTAGGATCAAACCCAGGCCCCTCACACTGCTAGCAGATACTGTCTCAGCCACCACACTTTCTCAAATACATCACCTCCAGTGCTGCCTGGCTCCAGCCTCACATGATGGTGTGTCTCCATGACCTAGCGCCCTTCTCCGTCTATCTTCCTTCCATTTTCAAGGCTACTTGTCATTCACTCTTCAAGGTCTGATCTTGCTTCTCTTCCCTTCGGAAGCATCCAGGAGCCTCCAGTGTGGACCAGAAGTCCGGGAGACAATGCTGCTTTTGCCTCTGTCTGCAGTAGTATTTAATTACGATTGACTGTAATTTCACACTGCCCCTCACACTGCTAGCAGATACTGTCTCAGCCACCACACTTTCTCAAATACATCACCTCCAGTGCTGCCTGGCTCCAGCCTCACATGATGGTGTGTCTCCATGACCTAGCGCCCTTCTCCGTCTATCTTCCTTCCATTTTCAAGGCTACTTGTCATTCACTCTTCAAGGTCTGATCTTGCTTCTCTTCCCTTCGGAAGCATCCAGAAGCCTCCAGTGTGGACCAGAAGTCCGGGAGACAATGCTGCTTTTGCCTCTGTCTGCAGTAGTATTTAATTACGATTGACTGTAATTTCACACACACTGCTTTTGCTTTCTCACGTTGGACTGGAAAGACTCTGGGCAGCAACTTTGTCTTGTGTCTCCTGGCGTTCTGAGTTATCCCAGGCTGGGGAAGTATGAGGTGGTGGGTTTGATAGCGAAGTTTTTCTGTATTTGGCTCCCACTCCCAGATGCAAATATGCTGGTTCCAGTTCAAGACTGTGGCCTCCGCCAACAGGTTAAGAAATCGCCAGGGGCACCTCGTGCGTTCCTGGCTTCGTCCTCTCAGCTGCCCCGTGGACTACGTCACCACACGGCTGTCCTACCCCCCTTGCTGCCCCCTGTTGTCTGCAGCTGATGACTTCAGTGCCCGAGAAAGAGGATGAAGCCAGTCCTTCAATGTCCCAAAGCAGCCGAGCTCTCTCACGGGGGCGGTGGTTTCCTTCATGTGCCTTGTGAAGCTTAGCGGGGTGGGGGGGATCTCTACATCTGGGGGCAAGTATTCTCTCTTTGGTTTTTCCTGATAGCTCAGTTGGTGAAGAATCCACCTGCAGTGCAGGAGACCCTGGTTCGATTCCTGGGTTGAGAAGATCCACTGGAGAGAGGATAGGCTACCCACTCCAGTATTCTTGGGCTTCCTTGTGGTTCAGCTGGTAAAGAGTCCACCTGCAGTGTGGGAGACTTGGGTTCAATCCCTGGGTTGGAAAGATCCCCTGGAAAAGAGAAAGGGTACCCACTCCAGTATTCTGGCCTGGAGAATTCCATGGATGCTGTAGTCCATGGGGTCGCAAAGAGTCTGACACGACTGAGCGACTTTCACCTTCTTTTCACGTTCATTCTCTCTTTATCTTATACTCTGTTCATGGATCAAGATCCGTGTCTCTTGATTTGCCAACAGGTGTGGAAATTGTGGACTCTGACATTACTTTTCCTTCCTGAAATATTTCTTCTGTGATACTCCCCTGTCCTGCTACTCTGATCTTTTTTTATTATTATTTGACTTCTTTCCTTGGGTCTTTTTCTTTTGCTTTTCTTTAACCAAAGGCAGACATTTGAGGTATGTGCTATCTTCCCAGTCTTTTCTATAAATACCTGTCACAGAGTGTTGATCCCTTCTTTGAGCGACTGCCTTCATTACCTTGGCTCCCTGTTCTAAACTGTTAATTTTGCCATCTTCTCTGAGTCATTATCTTACTGCTGTCTGCTTCCCGGAGGTTTGAATGTTTCGCAGGTTGTGCTTGCTTCTCCAGTCTACCTTCACCATCTTGAATCTGAAAATGAGGCGCCTCAGCTCACCTTCTGGCGGTGGTCTTTTATAAGAGAAGAGATCCGGGTATTATCTAATAAAAGCCACCTTCTCAGACCCTGTTAGTGGCTCAGTCATGTCTGATTCTTTGCGACCCCATTGACTGTAGTCCTCCAGGATCCTCTGTCCATGGGATTTCCCAGGCAAGAATACTGGAGTGGGTTGATATTTCCTTCTCCAGGGGATCTCTCTGACCCAGGGATCAAACCCGGGTCTCCTGCACTGCAGGCGGATTCTTTACCATCTGACACACCAGGTAACTCTTCTCACACTGTAAAGCTGTCTAAGTTATACATTCTGTTTTATTTGCTATCATTGGACGTCTAGCAAGTGTTGAAGTCATTGTTAATCAATTGGCTATTCTTAAAAAAGGGTCTTTAAATGTTAAACCATTTCTTCAGCATTCAACAGACTCATCAAGTGCTCATTGTCAATTAAAGCTCAAAGTTGAATAAAGTCACAGGGACACAGGTTAGCTGACCTCAGGTCATCTCTGCCAGGTACAAGCACAATGGGCAGGTCCCTGAGAGGTAGTGGCTTTCAGACTTTTTTTTACCATGATACACATTAGGTAATGTTTTTAGTGCTGTACCAACTACCCCCCACACATGTATATAGACACTTGTAACTGTAGCTTACAACTGGAAAAAACAAATGTTACACAAAGCAATATTTGTCTCACTCCATGAGACAGACTCTGATATTTTCAACAATGCTGGTTGCTACCCATTAAACTGGTTTCACAGTTTGAACAAATCCATTGTAGTTTTTACTTGCAGTTGGGGACAATTGCTATCGATTTCTGCCCTCAAAGTGAAAAAAGTTATGTTTATTCTAAAACATAGAATAAACTTTATAGAAGTTTTCAATTATTTAAGTAGACTGAGTTAATAAATTCTTCAAAAGAAAGAGCTGCAATGCTTGCTTATTTAGCAATCTCTTTTAAAGGCCAAAGGAATTATGCCAGTAAAAACGTGAGTACTACACATGCATTTCCTTTCATTTAACTTTATTGCTAGAGTGTGATTAACAGCATGTCTAAAATTGAATATCTAGACATCCTGGAACGTGAAGTCACATGGGCCTTAGAAAGCATCCCTACGGACAAAGCTGGTGGAGGTGATGGAATTCCCGTTGAGCTATTTCAAATCCTAGAAGATATGCTGTGAAAGTGCTGCACTCAATATACCAGCAAATTTGGAAAACTCAGCAGTCGCCACAGGACTGGAAAAGGTCAGTTTTCATTCCAATCCCAAAGAAAGGCAATGTGAAAGAATGCTTAAATTACTGCACAATTGCATTCATCTCACATGCTTTTAAAGTAATACTCAAAATTCTCCAAGACAGGCTTCAGCAATATGTGAACCATGAACTTCCTGATGGTCAAGCTGGTTTTAGAAAAGGCAGAGGGTCCAGAGATCAAATTGTGCTGCACTCAATATACCAGCAAATTTGGAAAACTCAGCAGTCGCCACAGGACTGGAAAAGGTCAGTTTTCATTCCAATCCCAAAGAAAGGCAATGTGAAAGAATGCTTAAATTACTGCACAATTGCATTCATCTCACATGCTTTTAAAGTAATACTCAAAATTCTCCAAGACAGGCTTCAGCAATATGTGAACCATGAACTTCCTGATGGTCAAGCTGGTTTTAGAAAAGGCAGAGGGTCCAGAGATCAAATTGCCAACATCCGCTGGATCAGTGAAAAAGCAAAAGAGTTCCAGAAAAACATTTCTTTCTGCTTTATTGACTATGCCAAAGCCTTTGACTGTGTGGATCACAATCAACTGTGGAAAATTCTTCAAGAGATGGGAATACCAGACCACCTGACCTGCCTCTTGAGAAATCTGTATGCAGGTCAGGAAGCAACAGTTAGAACTGGACATGGAACAACAGACTGGTTCCAAATAGGAAGAGGAGTACGTCAAGGCTGTATATTGTCACCCTGCTTATTTAACTTCTATGCAGAGTACATCATGAGAAATGCTGGACTGGAAGAAACACAAGCTGGAATCAAGATTGCTGAGAGAGATATCAAAAACCTCAGATATGCAGATGACACCACCCTTATGGCAGAAAGTGAAGAGGAGCTAAAAAGCCTCTTGATGAAAGTGAAAGGGGAGAGTGAAAAAGTTGGCTTAAAGGTCAACATTCAGAAAACGAAGATCATGGCATCTGGTCCCATCACTTCATGGGAAATAGATGGGGCAACAGTGTAAACAGTGTCAGACTTTATTTTGGGGAGCTCCAGAATCACTGCAGATGGTGACTGTAGCCATGAAATTAAAAGACACTTACTCCTTGGAAGGAAATTTATGACCAACCTAGATAGTATATTCAAAAGCAGAGACATTACTTTACCAACCAAGTCCATCTAGTCAAGGCTATGGTTTTTCCTGTGGTTGTGTATGGATGTGAGAGTTGGACTGTGAAGAAAGCTGAGCGCCGAAGAATTGATGCTTTTGAACTGTGGTGTTGGAGAAGACTCTTGAGAGTCCCTTGGGCTGCAAGGAGATCTGACCAGTCTATCCTAAAGGATATCAGCCCTGGGTGTTCATTGGAAGGACTGATGCTAAAGCTGAAACTCCAGTACTTGGCCATTTCACGCGAAGAGTTGACTCATTGGAAAAGACCCTGATGCTGGGAGGGATTGGGGGCAGGAGGAGAAGGGGACGACAGAGGATCAGATGGTTGGATGGCATCACGGACTCGATGGACATGAGTTTGAGTGAACTCTGGGAGTTGGTGATGGACAGGGAGGCCTGGTGAGCTGTGATTCATGGGGTCACAAAGAGTTGGACACGACTGAGCGATTGAACTGACTGATACAATATACAGATAGATAAGTAGATAGATAAATGAAAGGCACACACACACGTCTCACATAGTAGGGCTGCATGATATTAGCCTAAATCTAGCAGCCAACCACCAGCATTCCTTGAGAATAATTAAGACAATCTTTTATTGAAGTCTTACTGTCATTTTTCTTAAAGAAGGATTCCAAATATTAAGAGCTTTGCTGCAGTGAAATTAAGAAAAAAAATACTGTGATTTCAGTTTTTCACAAAGAGGGCGTGAGTTACTCTCCTAGCAAAGATAACGATGCCAGGTGTCATAAACCAGTGGGTTACCTTCTCTTCTATTCAGAGTGTTCATTGTGCCAATTTGCTGGTTTTATGTTGGGGTCCAGCTGACTTGGGTGATTCCTGCTGAGCTCCAGCTCCCACCGAGTTTTTCTTTAGGACAAATCCCTGGTCTCCCGCCTGCTTGCCTTTTGCAGAAGACTTCCGGTGAACTTGAGCATCCTTGGCCCTGTTTCCTGAGCTCCCCTGTGAATTAGGGCGAAGCTGCTGCCGGGGTCCTGATGTCCTGAGCGAGGGCCCAGCGACAGGGGTCTTCTTGAAGGAAATTAGCAGAAAGTCAGAGGGAAGGCTCTGCTTCATGGGGTGTCTGGAAATGTATGTGAGGGACATGAGCAGGGTATGCGTTCATCGTTGTCCTGCCAAAACCACCGCCCGCCCAGCTTCGCAGATGGATTATGAGTGCTGTGCCCTCGGGGGGGTTCCCAGCACCAGATGGCAGTGCCAGCTCCTCCCTCTGGCTTCTCTGCCCCCTGAGTGCCCAAGTGGGTGGGAACCTGCTTCGGAGACCCCAGTGATGCCCTGGAGCGCAGTGAGATGCCAGGGAAGAGCGCAGCATCCAAGGCAGGCGTCGCCTCGGGTCCCTTGGCACGTACTGAATCGTTTTCTTACTGTCCCCGTGCTGGCGAGTGCTGTTTAGCGCTGCCTGTCGGCACAGATGGATGAAGCAGGGCCTGATGAGGCCTTTGGTTCTCCTGCACTTTGTGAAACGTCCTCCAGCAGCACCGCGGCGGGTTGAATTTGTTTCCCCCGCGCCACCAAGCTGTTGAAATCCAGTGCCCCTCCCTCTCTGCGTGTGACTGTAGTTGTAAGTGGCGTGTTCAAGGATGTAATTGATGACGACGTGTGCACGCTCGGTGGCTTCTGTCGTGTCTATTTTGTGACGCCCTGGACCGTAGCCCCCCAGGCTCCTCCGTCCACGGGATTCTCCAGGCAAGAATACTGGAGCAGGTTGCTATTTCCTCCTCCAGAGGATCTTCCTGACCCAGGAACCGAACTGACATCTCTTAAGTCTCCTGCATTGGCAGGCGAGTTCTTTACCACCTGGGAAGCCCCACGGTGAGTCCCTAGAGAAGCCCTCACGTGACCCAGGTTTTGGTAAGAGACAGACCCAGAGAGGGAAGAGAGCCCGGGGAAGACAGAACCAGAGCCTGGGGTGGTGCTGCAGCAAGCTCAGGGTGAAGAGGGCTGGGGGCAGCCCCCAGGAGCTGAGAGGAAGGCGTGGAGAGCCTCCCCTGGGGTGCCGCCCTGCCCACTCCTCGAATCTGGACGTCTGGCCTCCAGAACTGCCAGCGAATCCTGTTCTGTTGTTTCAACCCACCCAGTTTGTGGCGCCTTGCTCCGACAGTCCTAGTAAACCAATATAAACACACATTCCAGGAAGATCCTGTAAGAAAAACAAGGAGCAGTACCACCATCACTTTAGAGAACTGCCTTTTATTTGAAAGTATAATATAGTGACCTGTGATTCACCCTGAACACCAGTGACTTAAACATTGTTCGGGTAAACGACAGGTCCTCTCACACCTGTCACAGTGATAATACAAGTGAGCTCAGCTTCTTTTCATGAAGGCTTTTAGAAAATTTTAGATATGCCCTCCAACACACACTCTCTAACAAAAAGAAGTAACCTTACATTTGCTTTCCTAGTGCTGAATTATCTTTAGTAGGCGTTAAAATATCAATTTTAAAATAACAGGCTAAGAGTGGGAAAGACCCGCCTAAAAGGTGCACGGTGCTATTTGCATGAGCCAGTTCACTATATACTGGGGCTTGGCTGGCGTGTTACCATGTTGCAGAGTTGCCATGGCAATATCAAGCCAATGAATGGACCACCTCCCAGAGACAGGGAGGTGAGTAAGTGTGAAATTGATTCAGTTGTACACGGGAATACGCTCAAGCCAAATTTGTCAGGATAACATTTCTGGTAGGAAACTGCATTTTAAATTATATAGACATGATGAATATGATGTTAAATATTTACTTTGGATATTCTAGTAAAACGATGTTTGAAAATTAAGTGTATTATGGAAATTTTATGCTCTTTATAAATGCTCTGCAGTTATTTCAGGTAACACTGAATTTGTTTTCACTCATCTAAATTTGGATATCTAAAGCAGAATTTTATATTTGAGATGAATCCTATAAGTTATGTATCCTTGATGTCAAGCTGCTTTTATTTGCTCAGTTTGGATGAACATGTTTAGAGAAATGACTTTTTAGAAAATGTAAATGAAAGTCGTTATTGTATGTCTTTATTTTTAGATAAAATTTTTAAAATGTAAATTCCATTTTACATTGAATAATTGTAACATGTACGTAGTCTAAATCAGGGAAAAAATAAAAGGTTTGCTATTTTAGTATTTAAGGAGCCCATGGTAAGGCTTTATAAAAATAATATATTCCCATGACATATTGCTGAATTGTGCTTAGCACTCATTTTTAGCATGCAGTTATTACATAGTGTTATTCTAGGTATGAAATAGGTCTTGAACTTGGTCAATGTAATCTTTATGATAAATGGCTTATTTCGGGTAATCTGATAAAATGGATGTGCTTTGCTTTCTTTCATTTCTTACTTATAATACATACTCGGCTTTGTCTCCTCATAAGGTTGCAGAAGTAGAAAGGAACAGAGAAAGATCTGTTATGTGGTAATTACTGAAATGCCTCTATTAAATGTGGTTCACATTAACAAAATGTATTTATCAGGCATGATCAGTTTGCAGTGAGAACATGGCTAACCCCAGGGGCCCGTCCATGCTAAGAGCTGTCTACTTTCCATTAGTTCAACTTGGAGAACAGAAGAGCATGACTTGTTTACATAACAGAAACCAATATTTGCTCTCTTCCTTTCTCTTGGCATAGTCTTCCAAGGGCAGCATTTGCCAGATCCTGGCAAAACCCTTGCTGACGATGCATTTCTCCTTGGGCAATAAAATGGAACTCTCTAAACTAAAACAATGCTTCCAGCATATTATGACTTTCTAACAGTTCTAGGTGGATCCACTAATTTTTCTTATGAAAAGATATGAGTGTTTTTTAATTCAGATTGAGGTGAGGTATTATAAAATATGTTCCCCTTTGCTTTACAATCGACACTGATTTGAAACGCTGGCCCATGAATGTGATGCTGTAAATCCAATTTTACTTTGTACTCTCATAGTTATGTTTCTATATAAATGCTATTACCTGTTTCTTATGTGTAAATCCATTTAGAGCTCTGAGCACCCAGGCTTAGGAAAAATGCATATTCAAAATACTAAATAAGACAAGTCATTCAAGCAAGTAAATGAGAACAAAAAACAAACCTCTGGTACCAAGTTACTTTTAGAATAATGGTGTATTTTCTGGTATGAATATACTACATCAGCAGTATTCAAAATAGAATCTCAGGAGACAAGAGAAATGTTTCTAAACACAACCTCGCTCCATCAGTGTCTTGAGAGCATTTCTGAATCTGGCTTCTGTAATCAACCTTCCAGTTTTATTTGCCCAAGTCAACTTTGTCACAGAAAGTACTTTGACTGTCAGAGAACATAAGAGTGGATCAGAAGTGTAGAAAAAGGGATTCTTCACTTTGAAATCACTGCCATGGTACCCACTGGCATGTCATTTGCTGTGGATTTTAAGGGTGTGACAATTTATTAGCAATGAGCTCCATTTCTAGGAAGATTACTGTGTATACTGCTTGGGTTGCTTGCATTTAAAAATGACATTTTAGCCAGTCATGATAGTAATTTGGCACACTTAGATGGACCAGCGCTGGTTCATGGATTTTTTTTTTTTGGTTGTTGTTATTGGTCTTTAATGGACAGGTGTTGACAGCATGTGCTCAGGAATATTTAGACAGTGCGGTGTTGCTGTGACATCCAGGGAACTGGTCAGGGGACCCATCTCTGATCAGCAGGGACCATATAAGGTACCTCGGAGGCTGTGTGATGTGTTGCAAATGGTGTGAGCTGCGTATGTCAGTAGAATCACACTGTTTTTCAGGTCTCTGAGTCTGTGATCCATTTTGAGATAATTTTTCTCTATAGTGTTAAGTCAGGGGTCCAACTTTATTCTTCTGTGTGGGGATACTGGGCTTCCCTTGTCGTTTGGCTGGTAAACAATCTGTCTGCAATGCAGGAGACCTGGGTTCAATCCCTGGGTTGGGAAGATCCCTTGGAGAAGGGAAAGGCTACCCACTCTGGTATTCTGGCCTGGAGAGAATTCCATGGACTTTATAGTCCATGGGGTCGCAAAGAGTCAGACATGACTGAGCGACTTTCACAATGTGGGGATACTAAGCTTTTCAGCATCATTTATTAAAAATATTATTCCTTCCTATTTGTACCCTTGTCAAAATTTAATTGACCATAAATGTAAGGGTTTATTTATGGACTCTCGATTAAATTCTGCCAATTGATGGTCCTTATCCCATCACCACTTGACTGTTGTCACTGTTCAGTCAGTTTGAAATTGTCAGTGTGAGCTCTCTGTTGTTGTCTAGATGCTAAGCCTTCCCTTGGGCTTCCCTTGTAGCTCAGGTGGTAAAGAGTCTGCTTGCAATGCAGGAGACCGGGATTCGGTTCCTGGGTCGAGAAGATCCCCTGGAGAAGGAAATGGCAACCCACTCCAGTATTCTTGCCTGGGGAATCCCATGGAAAGAGGAGCCTGGTGGGCTACAGTCCATGAAGTCGTAAGAGTTGGGCTCAACTTAGCGACTCAACCACCACCACCGGTCACTAAGTCATGTCCAACACTTTGTGACCCCATGGACTACCGCACACTAGACTTCTCTGTCCTTCACAATCTCCAGAGTTTGGTCAAGCTCATATTCATTGAATTGGTGATGCTATCCAACCATCTCATCCTCTGTTGCCCCCTTCTCCTCCTGCCCTCAGTCTTTCCCAGCATCAGGGTCTTTTCCAATGGGTTGGCTCTTTGCATCAGGTGGCCAAAGTACTGGAGCTTCAGCTTCAGCATCAGTCCTTCCAATGAATGTTCAGGGTTGATTTCCTTTGGGGTGGACTGGTAGGATCTCCTTGCAGTCCAAGGGATTCTCAAGAGTCTTCTCCAGCATCACAGTGTGAAACCATCAGTTCTTCGGTGCTCGTCTACCTTGTGGTCCAGCTCTCACACCCGTGCATGACTCCTGGAAAAACCATACCTTTGTGAGCTCTCCAATGTTCTTTTTTTAAAGATCATCTTGGCTACTCTGGGTCTTTTGCCTTTTCATATAACTTTTATGATCAGTTTACCAATTTTTTCACAAAAGGCTGCTAAAATTTGATAGGATTTGTGTTGAATCATTGTCGATCATTCTGGAGAATATTGCCATCTTAATAATACTTCGACTTTCGGTTGATAAATGTGGATTATCCATTTATACAGTCTCTAGTTTCGGGAATATTTTGCAAGTTTTAACTTCTTGAACTTCTGTCATATTTATTTCTAAGCATTTTCATTATTTTTGCTATTTTAAGTAGGTTTCTTTCTTAATTTTACTTTGGCTTGTTCGTTATTAGTGCACAGAAATAGAATTGATTTTTGTATGCTGATTTCATATCCTGAAAACTTGCTAAATTCAGTTTTTAGTTCTAATAGATTTTTTTTTTTTTTGGTATGGATTCCTTAGGATTTTCCTTATACAAGAGGATGCATTTTGTTGATAGAAATAGTTTTTCTTCTTCCTTTCCAGTCTGGAAGCCTATTTTTTTTAATTGTTTAATAATCCTGGCTGGAACCTGCATTTTCATATTGACTAGAAGTGGTAAGAGCAGACATCCTTGTCTTATTTTGATCTTCAAGGGAAAGCTTTCAGGTTTTTATCATTAATATGATGCTAGCCCTATGTTTTTTGTGAATGCCTTTATTATGTTGAAGAAATTTCCTTCGCTTCTTAGTTTGTTATGTGTTTTTAACAATATTAAGTGCTTCTCTGTATCTATTGCAATGATCGTATGGCTTTTGTCTTTTATGCTATTAATGTGGTGTGTTGCACAGACTTCTTTTCACCTGTTAAACCAACTTTGCGTTTCTGGGATAAATCCCACTTGATCATGGTGTATGGTTGTTTTCATCTGTTCCTAAAGTTCAAGTGCTTTTATTTTGATGAGGGATTCTTTGCAGCTATATTCTTAAAACATTTGTCTATGGTTTTCTTGTGATATCTCCTTGGTTTTGGTAATACTGGTCTCATAGAATGAGTTGGCAACATTTTCTCATCTTTCATTTTTTGAAAGCTTTTGTGAAGAATTGGTATTACTTCTTCCTTAAAGGTGCGGTCTGCTTCCCAAACAAAGCCAGATGGGCCTGGGAAGCTAACAATTAAAGCTAGAGTTTTGTACTTAGTTGCCTGTTTTGGGTACAAGAGTCTGAAATACTTTGTAGGTTCCCCCAAGTCAATGTATATGTCTGTGATAATAATACATGGAAGATTTCTTTAATTCAGGACTTGAGGGAAATTTAAAAAATTGAGAAGGATCCAATCTGTTGATGATTATAAATGGCATTGTTATGGTGAGGAGCCTCGCCTCTTTTCTGGTTTTATATCTGTTATTCTGTCTTGCAGCTAAGCTCGTCAGTGATTTTGTGCTAAGATTAGGGCTTTCCTATGAGAGGGCCATTATTTTGAATTAAAACATCTCTTGGGTCTATTAGACGCTTGCTTCAAGTTAGCTTTGTGGACAATGCATTTATCAAAGACATTCTTAGGAGGCCTAAGGTGACACTGACAGGTTGTTGTAATTTTGGTTTTTGGTAGAAGTGCAAATGAAGCAAGTCCAGATTTGATTGTTTCAGATTTTAATACTGGTAAGAAGCAAAAAAAAAAAAAAGAGAGAGAGAGAGAGAGATACGAGGCAAGTAGTTTTGCTGTATATCGCATTTTTTTTTTCTTCAGGCTCTAAGAAAATGCTTCTTTGATGACTGAATCTCTGTGAACTGTGGAAGTCTAGGAATTGGCTCACCGGTTAAGGATAAGAGGATCTGGTGGAGATGAAAGCAGGAACATCAGAGGATGGCTCAGAACTGAGGATTAGCCTCAGGAGGAGATCAAGACAGAATTGTCAAGGTTGGTGAACTGTGGAGAGCGGGAAACAGCAAACCTGTGCCAGGGCGGGGAAGCAGTGAGGATGTTCAGGTTCCTGACAGTGAAGCTGACTTGAGAAATTCCGAAATAAGAGACTAATCAGGAGTATGACAGTGAATTGTGATTTAAGGTGCTCGTTAGTGGTATGCTGAGAGTGGAACATATGTTAAAAGGCTTAAAACCTGCAGGCCATGGAGGAGTAGAGGAGGAGCAGCCTTGTAGGTTTCACACCTCACACCAGCTCGGTTGTGAAGAGCACCCAGTGATTTCTCTAGTGCTGTTTTTTCTTTGAAAACAAAATTGGCTACTTGCAAATTCCTGTGTAATTACTCCTGAGTGTTTTCATTATTTTCGTTGCTACTGTAAATACTGTTTCCCAATTTCATTTTGATGTGTTCATTATTAGTGCACAGGAACGTAATTGATTTTTGAAGGTTGATCTTGTGCTCAGCAAACTTGCTCATTTCAGCTGTTCGTTCTTAAAGATTTTTTGGGTGCAGGTTTCTTGGAGTTTTCGATATGCGAGAGCATGTCTTTGTTGATCGAGGTAGTTTTATTTTTCATTTCCAGGCTGGGTGCCTGTTACTTCCTTTTGTTGCCTCACTCTCCTGGCTAGAAAGTCCATTACCATGAATGGAAGTGGTAAGAGCAGACGTCCTTGTCTTGTTTCCGATCTTCAAGGGAAAACTGTCAGGATTTCACCATCAAGTCTGATACTAGCCCTGGGCTTTTTGTAGATAGTCTTTATCAGGTTAAGGCAGTTCCCTTCTCTTCCTAGGTTTGTTGAAGATTTTAGTAAGGAATGCTGTTGGACTTTATCGAATGCTCCTCTCTGTATGCTGCAGGGATCATCCTCTCGACTATGAATATGCTGTGTTGCGTGGCTTTCTTTTCATGTGTTAAACCAACTTTGCTTTGCTGGGACAAGTTCTACTTGATCAGGTATATAATCCTTTTTATATGTTTGTGATTTCATTTGCTTGTAACTGTTGAGAATTTTTTTTTTGTATTGATATTTGTAAAACATCTATCTTAGCAGCGGTATTTACAGTAGCTAAGACATAGAAGCCACCTAAATGTCCATCTAAAGATGAATGGATAAGGAAGATGTGGTCCATATATACAATGCAATACCACTCAGCCATGAAAGAATGAAATAATGTCATTTGCTGTTACATGGATGGACCTAGAGATTATCATGCTAAAGGAAGCAAGTCAGACAGAGAAAGACAAATATCATATGATATCACTTATATGTGGAATCTAAAATATGATACAAATGTACCTATTTATAAAACAGAAACAGACAGACATGGAAAACAAACCTATGGCTACTAAAGGGGGAAGAAGGTGGGGAAGGGACAAATCTGGAGTTTGGGATTAGCAGATACATTGGACTTCCCTGGTGGCTCAGACGGTAAAGAATCTGCCTGCAATGCGGGAGACATGGGTTTGATCTCTGGGTCAGGAAGATCCTCCAGAGAAGGAAATGGCAACCCACTCCAGTATTCTTGCCTGGACAATCCCATGGACAGAGGAGCCTGGCGGGCTACAGTCCATGGGGCTGCAGAGAGTCGGACACAATTGAGTGACTAACACTTTCACTTTTTTCATATACAAACTACTATATTCAAGGTAAATAAACAACAACATCCTACAACCATAGCACAGGGAAATGTGTTCAATATCTTGTAATAAACCATAGTGGAAAAGAATATGAGACAGACTCTTCCCTTCTCCAGGGGATCTTCCTGACCCAGGGATCAAACCTGGGCCTCCTGCATTGCAGGCAGGTTCTTTACCGTGTGAGCACCAGGGAAGCCTGTATGAAGTATACGACCATGTATGTATTGGTATAACTGAGTCATTTTGCTGCACACCAGAAGCTAAGACAACACTGTAAATCAACTACCCTTCAATCTAAAGAAAGAGGCAGAGATCTGTAGTTTGGGTTGGCAATTGGTAGAATCTGAGAGCAGGATGCGTGGGGGCCCTGGCGGATGTAAGCAAGCAGGAGCCTGACCCTGAAGACTATGTACTGAGCAGTGGGATTTGGACTTTCTTTTCTAGAGCAGGTGCCAGCAGGCTTTTTTTTTTTTTTTTTTTGTAAAATACCAGAATGCAAATGGTTTCCAGTTTGTGAAGCATACGAGTGTCTCAGCTAGCTACTGAGCTCTGCCTGTGTGGTGTGCAAACCACCCCAGGCTGTGTGGAGAGTGCCTGGGTGGCACATTGCCCGCTGCAGACAGGGCTGAGGCAGGCAGGGTTTGGCTCATGGGGCCAGCTTGCACCAACCCACTGAAACCTCACCCTTTGTCTTTGCTAAATAAAACTTACCGGCAAGCAGATACTCCCCTTAATCTAAGTATTGTCTAGGGCTGCTTCTGTGATTTTGTTATAGAAACTGGGGCTTCCCTGCTAGCTCCATTGATAAAGAATCCACCTGCAGTGCAGGAGACCCCATGTTTGATTCCTGGGTTGGGAAGATCCTCTGGAGAAGGGAATGGCTACCCACTCCAGTATTCTGGAATGGAGAATTCCATGGACTGTGTAATCCATGTGGTAGCTAAGAGTCGGACATGACTGAGCAACTTTCACTTACTGAAACTGGGTAGATCACAAAATCCAAAAACTTACTCTCTGCATTTTGAGAGAACTTTTCTGGCCCTTGGTCTACAGTTTGGTTACTTGAAGCTGTGGCATAAGCAATTTGAGTTTCAAGAAATTATTTTGGAACTATTATGGCGAATGTGTTAATATTAGAGCAAAGAAACTGTTAGAAAGTTGTGCGATATAGATAATGGAGATTGAAGACATTCAGGTCAGTTCAGTCAGTCACTCAGTCGTGTCCAACTCTTTGTGACCCCATGGACTGCAGCACACCAGGCCTCCCTGTCCATTACCAACTCCCGGAGTTTACTCAGACTCATGTCCATTGAGTCGGTGATGCCATCCAGCCATCTCATCCTCGGTCGTCCCCTTCTCCTCCTGCCCCCAATCCCTCCCAGCATCAGGGTCTTTTCCAGTGAGTCAGCTCTTCCCATCAGGTGGCCAAAGTACTGGAGTTTCAGCTTCAACATCAGTCCTTCCAATGAACACCCAGGACTGATCTCCTTTAGGATGGACTGGTTGGATCTCCTTGTAGTCCAAGGGACTCTCAAGAGTCTTCTCCAACACCACAGTTCAAAAGCATCAGTTCTTCTGCGCTCAGCCTTCTTCACAGTCCAACTCTCACATCCATACATGACCACAGGAAAAACCATAGCCTTGACTAGATGGAATTTTGTTGGCAAAGTGATGTCTCTGCTTCTTAATATGCTGTCTAGGTTGGTCATAACTTTCCTTCCAAGGAGTAAGCATCTTTTAAATTCATGGCTGCAGTCACCATCTGCAGTGATTCTGGAGTCCAGAAAAATAAAGTCTGACACTGTTTCCAGCACTGTTTCCCCATCTATTTGCCATGAAGTGATGGAACCAGATACCGTTATCTTCGTTTTCTGAATGTTGAGCTTTAAGCCAACTTTTACACTCTCCTCTTTCACTTTCATCAGGAGGCTCTTTAGTTCTCCTTCACTTTCTGCCATAAGTGTGGTGTCATCTGCATATCTGAGGTTATTGATATTTCTCCCTGCAATCTTGATTCCAGCTTTTGCTTCATCCAGCCGAGCGTTTCTCATGATGTACTCTGCATAGAAGTTAAATAAATAGGGTGACAATATACAGCCTTGACGTACTCCTTTTCCTATTTGGAACCAGTCTGTTGTTCCATGTCCAGTTCTAACTGTTGCTTCCTGACCTGCATACAGGTTTCTCAAGAGGCAGGTCAGGTGGTCTGGTATTCCTATCTCTTTAAGATTTTTCTCAATGTCTTGGAGACATTGACTATGTGTAACTTTGATTGGAGATGTGAGAAAGAATCAAGATTTTGTTTTTAGAGGATAAGACTAAAATTGATATTTTTTCAAGAAAATAGAGGTGTACATGTTCTCTTCCATATCAATGTGGAGAATTTTGCATGTATAGAAATTATATAGTTAATCTATGTGGCTAGAAAAAACACTATCAAAAATGATAACATCTATTGATTGATTAAGATCCAGTTTAAATCACTTTCCAATTGCTCTTCATTTAATGTATGAAGAAAGTGAAGAGGAACTAAAGAGCCTCTTGATGAAAATGAAAGAGGAGAGTAAAAAAGCTGGCTTAAAACTTAACATTCAAAAAACTAAGATCAGGGCATCTGGTCCCATCACTTCATGGAAAATAGATGGGGAAACAATGAACAGACTTCACTTTCTTGAGCTCCAAAATCACTGCAGATGGTACCTGCAGCCTTGAAATTAAAAGACGCTTGCTTCTTCAAAGAAAAGCTATGACAAACCTAGACAGCATATTAAGAAGCAGCAAAGTTACTTTGCCAACAAAGTTTGGTCTAGTCAAGGCTATGGTTTTTCCATATGGATGTGAGAGTTGCACCATAAAGAAAGCTGAGCACTGAGGGATTGATGCTTTTGATCTGTGGTGTTGGAGAAGACTCTTGAGGGTCCCTTGGACTGCAAGGAGATCCAACCAGTACATCCTAAAGGAGATCAGTCCTGAATCATTGGAAGGACTGATGCTGAAGCTGAAGCTCCAATATTTTGGCCACCTGATGCTGGGAAAGAGTGGATGCAGGAGAAGGGGATAACAGAGGATGAGATGGTTGGATGGCATCACTGATTTGATGGGCATCAGTTTTGGACATGAGTTTGAGCAGACCCTGAGAGTTGGTGATGGACAGGGAAGCCTGGTGTGCTGCAGTCTATAGGGTCACAAAGAGACAGGACTGAACAACTGAACTGAACTAATGTTTATTTCTAAGCTACAAAGAAGCTACTATCTCCTTTAATATATATATTTCAGTTTAGAGGCTAAATAACATTACAAGGACTTAAAATCAAGGTACAAACACTTGAGTTTTCTACAGGCATCGGCTACAAAATTGTATGTAGGTGGATGCCCTAGGCTGCAGATCTTCCTTTAAAAACCAGATGGTTGATTTTGACATAGAGATATTAGACTTGGCAGTTCTTTCCTGGAGCATAATCTAGTATTGCAGGTTTTCATGCTCCTTTCAACATGCTAGTGACTGCAGGCAGCATTTTCTCTCTGGGGACAGTGGTTTCAGCACCAACGCCCGCTCTCAAGCCTCTCCCCAGATGCTAGGGGTCGTGGCTGCATCTTGCTGTTGCTCCCTCTCTCTGATACCTCCGTTTTCCTTTTTATCTCTCTTGTCCTTGAATGTCTCATGACTGGCTCTTTATGCCTAAGTCCCTGGAGACATGAGCTGGTGTGTTTCTGTCTCCCAGCTGCTACTGGCTGACACACCCACCCTCTCTCATCCCTTGCCCTCTAAGTCATGGTGCTTGGAGGTGCTGGACAGAAGATTATCTTACCTTGTTTTGCTCTGTGGAGTTGAGGCCGAGGGGAGGGTTTAGGATCTTTCACAGGGGTTGGAGGTCAATGCCTGAACCCATTTTTAGGAGCTGGACTCACGAGGAAAGTGGATCATGTCCAAGAAAGTCATCCAAGCCAAAGGCTTAAGTCACGTGTTGTTGAGGGGCCGCTGGAGTGGTCTCAGGGAGCTCATGCTGCCTTGTGTGGAGAGCTGCAGTACCGAAGACGGAGGGTCGGTTTCCCAGGGTCTTAGGAAACATGCTTTATTGACTATGCCAAAGGCTTTGACTGTGTGGATCACAGTAAACTGTGGAAAATTCTTCAAGAGATGGGAATACCAGACCACCTGACCTGCCTCTTGAGAAATCTGTATGCAGGTCAGGAAGCAACAGTTAGAACTGGACATGGAACAACAGACTGGTTCCAAATAGGAAAAGGAGTACGTCAAGGCTGTATATTGTCACCCTGCTTATTTAACTTATATGCAGAGTACATCATGAGAAATGCTGGACTGGAAGAAACACAAGCTGGAATCAAGATTGCTGGGAGAAATATCAATAATCTCAGATATGCAGATGACACCACCCTTATGGCAGAAAGTGAGGAGGAGCTAAAAAGCCTCTTGTTGAAAGTGAAAGAGGAGAGTGGAAAAGTTGGCTTAAAGCTCAACATTCAGAAAACGAAGATCATGGCATCTGGCCCCATCACTTCATGGGAAATAGATGGGGAAACAGTAGAAACAGTGTCAGACTTTGTTTTTTTGGGCTCCAAAATCACTGCAGATGGTGACTGCAGCCATGAAATTAAAAGGCGCTTACTCCTTGGAAGAAAAGTTATGACCAACCTAGATAGTATATTCAAAAGCAGAGACATTACTTTGCCGACTAAGGTCCGTCTAGTCAAGGCTATGGTTTTTCCTGTGGTCATGTATGGATGTGAGAGTTGGACTGTGAAGAAGGCTGAGCGCCGAAGAATTGATGCTTTTGAACTGTGGTGTTGGAGAAGACTCTTGAGAGTCCCTTGGACTGCAAGGAGATCCAACCAGTCCATTCTGAAGGAGATCAACCCTGGGATTTCTTTGGAAGGAATGATGCTAAAACTGAAGCTCCAGTACTTTGGGCACCTTATGCGAAGAGTTGACTCATTGGAAAAGACCCTGATGCTGGGAGGGATTGGGGGCAGGAGGAGAAAGGGACGACCGAGGATGAGATGGCTGGATGGCATAACAGACTCAATGGACGTGAGTCTGAGTGAACTCCGGGAGTTGGTGATGGACAGGGAGGCCTGGCGTACTGCGATTCATGGGGTCGCAAAGAGTCGGACACGACTGCGCGACTGAACTCCTAGGAAACATTATGGATTCCCTGGTGACTCAAATGATAAAGAATCTGCCCACAATGCGGACACCCAGATTGAATCTCTGGATCAGGAAGATCCCTTGGAGAAGGAAATAGCAATCAACTTCAATATTCTTGCCTGGGAAATCCCATGGGACAGGGAGCCTGGTGGGCTGCAGTCCATGAGGTTGCAAAGAGTCAGAAACGACTGTGCGACTAACACTTTCCTCACTTTAGGAAACATTCAGGACAGTGCTGTTGTTCCCCAGGGACTTGTTTTTGGGAAGCAGGGAGTACAGTCATACCACCTGGAATCGTTACTAGTGGGGCTGGGGGGCCAGGGAAGAGACCAGGTGGGCCCCACAGAGCCCATTAGAGACTCAAAGGGGAGAGGGGTCCTCGGGAGCTGCAGGCTTCTTGGGACTGGAACACAGTGGAGCCCGTGCTCCGTGCAGTTCATTATTTGCAGTTAAGACTGTGTGTCCACCCTGATGCGCACGTTGCTGGTATCTTTGCCTAGGTCATGTGGAGTCTTTCCATCAATCACCAGTGCCTTTGGGACAAACCCAAGGACTCAAATTAGAAGCCATTTAGACATTTAGTCTTGGGTAGCTCAGTGGTAAAGAATCTGGGTCAGGAAGATCCCCTGGAGAAGGAAGTGGCAACCTACTCCAGTATTCTTGCCTGGGGAATCCCATGGACAGAGGAGCCTGGTGGGCTATACTCCCTAGGATTGCAGACGAGTCAGACATGACTTAGCAACTAAACACCAACAACAAATTTACAGGGATAATCCCAAATGGCAGCCAGTTGGAACCTGGAAGAGAAGCTAGTCTTTATGCACTTTGGACTTAGGAGGATTCATGCTGCTAACTGAATAAATGCTGAAGGCCAGTTTTGGGGGTATCTCCCCTGGGAGAGAAGTTTATCTGGTTGACTATCTGCATTTGTGGGAGATTAGTTCTTTCTCTCTAGTTGGAACAATGTACTCACATTAGGGCATTTTAAAATAAAATTAATAAAGGTGTTCTAATTAATGCTATGGGCTTCCAGGTGGAGCTAGTGGTAAAGACTGCCTGCAGTGCGGAGATGCAAGAGACACAGGTTCAATCCCTGGGTCAGGAAGATCCCCTGGAGTAGGAAATGGCAACCCATTCCAGTATTCTTGCCTGGAAAATTCCAGGCTCAGAGGAGGTTGCTCGGGCTACAGTTTATGGGGCCACGAAGAATTGAACAAGACTGAGTGACTAAGTACGGTTAATGCTATGATTTGGATATCCTGCAATACTTAATCGAAAACATACACATGAACATTTTTATGGAGGGCTTTCCTGAGTAGAGGCCCACAGGTTGGTGAATTGTTCTAGAATCTGTCTTCTCTTAATCACCCTCATATTACATGCCCTTTGATTTCTAGGTTTAAAATTCTTAAGCCAGAACAGAAAGACACACGCCTGACAATTTGAATGCAGAGGTTTTTCTAGGTTTTATGGATTTCCCCTCAAGCATTAAGGTTGCTTGTCCCCCAGTTAACTGTACAGTATTCATTTGGGCAGCTTTTTATTTGCAAAATATTAAGCTTAGTTTTCATTGTGAAAGCTCTATTTGTACTGCTTATCTGCTTATTTAGTTCAATTATGTGACCATAGCAAGTACAAGCAGCACATCCATATTTGGGACTAGGTCATGTACTCTTGGGGAACTCGCATCTCTACAGATGGGAATAGAATTCTCCAGGCTGACTTCAGTCACAATGCCACCAGCGTGGATGGACATACGTCACAGAGGGAAGAGGGGCGTTCTGTAGGCTCTATGTTCCTTAAGGCACCTAAAGGTAAAGTCACATCCTAGGAACGTGAATATCATTGGAGATGTCGGTTGAAGTGTCTGGGACTGTCAGAACCCTAAGTCATTTACAGATGACATATACAATATAGCTTGCATGTAATATGCAAGTTGAATTTGAAATAGTCACATGCCTTCAGGAGAAAGTCCTGAAGAACCAAAACACCAGGCTTAAAAGTACTGGGGGATCTGAACTTACAGTAAAAAAATTTAAGAAAAATTGTAGGTATTCATCTTATTCTGGAATGTCCTTAGTGGCATGCAAAAAAACATACTGAAACTAGTCAATATCAGCTACATTGAACAAAATCTTCAAACTCTGTTACCCTCTGATTCTTGTTCAAAGCTGTTTCCAGTCATTGAGGTTTTCTTTTTTTTCTTTCTGTAAACTTCCACCTTTCTTCTTGCTGATTTTTGGGTATAATATCTGTATTTCTCATTTTCCTGCCCTCTCTAGGTAGGCTTCACTCTTCCTTTGCTCTGTCTCAACGGGTAGCCCTGGGCAACATATGAAGCGGGCTCAGTATGTTAGTGCTGTGAGAATCAAGTGAAGCTGTTTAAATGCTTCCAGCATTCCCAGTGTGTTTATTGAACTAATGCATATTCATTGCTTCCTTTTGAGAGACTGTAAATTGCTTAGATAGATTCTGTAGTGTAGTTTCAATATGTTTTCTCTGTACTATTAAGGCCATTCCAGGATAAGATGAAGACCTAATTTTTTTCCTAATTTTTTAATGTGAGTTAATTCAGATCTCCCCAGTACCTTTCAGAATGATGCTTTGGTTTTCAGGACTTTCTCCTGAAGTGTGTGCCTGTTTGTGTGTGTGTGTGTGTGTGTGTGTGTGTGCGCGCGTGCGCGCACGCGCGCGCACGCACGCGCGAGTTAGCTGTCCAACTCTCTGTGACCCCATGGACTCTGTGTGTGTGTGTGTGTGTGTCTGTCAGTTGTCTGACTCTCTGCGACCCCTTGGACTGTGGCCCACCAGGCTCCTCTGTCCATGGAATTCTCCAGGCAAGAATACTGGGGTGGGTTGCCATTTCCTTCTCCAGGGCATTTTCCTGACCCAGGGATTGAACACTTCTCCTGAATCTCCTGTGTTGACAGGTGGATTCATTATCAGAAGCGCCCCCTGGGAAGCCCTTTTATGGTAAAGGTCCTGCTGGGTATGGAATTTGCTCTCTGCTTCTCAGAGGATTAAATGCAATCTACTCAAAATCCCATGTCTTAAAGGAACACCACCTGCATGTTAGAGTCAGTTGCTTGTTTGGGAAAGGGACGTTTTCCAATTAGTACTTCGACAAATGTGGCTATTTCCCAGGCCGTGCTGATCACAGACATGCCTCATTGCTTGCTGAGCGTGAAACAGAGGCGTCTGTGGAGAAAAGTGGCATGTGGGAAATACGGCTTGTTCTGTCTGCCGCATTCTTGTAGTGGGAGCCCCCTTATTTGCGTTTGTTAGAAAGTTACGCAAACTGTACAAAGGGAGACAGAAGTCAGAGACTGCCTCCCTTCCAGAACAGCAGCCCACACCCCAAACCAGAAAGTTTATAGCAAGAGCAAGGTTCGGGAGGATCCTGAGTGAGGAAGGTATTTTGATGGCAGTCATGAATGATTTTTGCAAATAGTTCCATTTTACTTCTTGCAGACACAAAACAGGTCTGCCCTTTCTAGGTCTTTCGTGGCTGGGTGTGTGACACGCAATATTACCCACTTAAGCTTTTCTAAACTATTTTCTGGAGCTCCTGGCTGACTGTATGTATATTGAATACCTCATTCTTCTGTTTCTCTTTTCTTCTTTTTTTAACCCAGAAATTTCATCTATCTACTTAAAATATTTAAAAGCCATTTCAAGTATTTTCTGAAGTCATAACTCTGGAAAATTGGGATAACTTGGAGGGAACAGACCTAATACGGTTTTTTATTATAGTCCCTTTGGAGCAAAATTAGAGAACACCATGGACAAGACTTGAAAACAGTGTTAAGGTGTTGAGAATGTAGGCAGAGTAACTCTCCAAGTTCACATGCCTTCAGTTTTATTCTCCATATGCATTTTTCTTCTTTAATCCTGTACTGGTATTTCTAAATGTCTATAATGAGTAACTTCACAATAAACTGTGGAAAATTCTGAAAGAGATGGGAACACCAGACCGCCTGACCTGCCTCTTGAGAAATCTGTATGCAGGTCAGGAAGCAACAGTTAGAACTGGACATGGAATAACTGGTTCCAAATAGGAAAAGGAGTACGTCAAGGCTGTATATTGTCACGCTGCTTATTTAACTTCTATGCAGAGTACATCATGAGAAACACTGGGCTGGAAGAAACACAAGCTGGAATCAAGATTGCCAGGAGAAATATCAATAACCTCAGATATGCAGATGACACCACCCTTATGGCAGAAAGTGAAGAGAAACTAAAAAGCCTCCTGATGGAAGTGAAAGAGGAGAGTGAAAAAGTTGGCTTAAAGCTCAACATTCAGAAAACAAAGATCATGGCATCTGGTCCCATCACTTCATAGAAATATCAACAACCTCAGATATGCAGATGACACCACCCTTATGGCAGAAAGTGAAGAGGAGCTAAAAAGCCTCTTGATGAAAGTGAAAGAGGAGAGTGAAAAAGTTGGCTTAAAGCTCAACATTCAGAAAACAAAGATCATGGCATCTGGTCCCATCACTTCATAGCAAATAGATGGGGAAACAGTGTCAGACTTTATTTTTCTGGACTCCAAAATCACTGCAGATGGTGACTGCAGCCATGAAATTAAAAGACGCTTACTCCTGGGAAGAAAAGTTATGACCAACCTAGATGGTATATTCAAAAGCAGAGACATTACTTTGCTGACTAAGGTCCGTCTAGTCAAGGCTATGGTTTTCCTGTGGTCATGTATGGATGTGAGAGTTGGACTGTGAAGAAGGCTGAGCACCGAAGAATTGATACTTTTGAACTGTGGTGTTGGAGAAGACTCTTGAGAGTCCCTTGGACTACAAGGAGATCCAACCAGTCCATTCTGAAGGAGATCAACCCTGGGATTTCTTTGGAAGGAATGATGCTAAAGCTGAAACTCTTGGCCACCTCATGCGAAGTGTTGACTCATTGGAAAAGACCCTGATGCTGGGAGGGATTGGGGGCAGGAGGAGAAGGGGATGACCGAGGATGAGATGGCTGGATGGCATCACTGACTCGATGGACATGAGTCTGAGTGAACTCCAGGAGTTGATAATAGACAGGGAGGCCTGGCGTGCTGCGATTCATGAGGTTGCAGAGAGTTGGACATGACTGAGTGACTGAACTGAACTGAACTGATGATGAGTAACTATTTCATAATCTGTATTATGCCCTTTTTAAAGAAATTACCAAATATCTGTTGGGCCTCCCTGGTGGCTTAGATGGTAAAGAAGCTGCCTGCCAGTGCAGGAGATGTGGGTTTGATCCCTGGGTTGGGAAGATCCCCTGGAGAAGGGAATGGCTATCCACTCCAGTATTCTTGCCTGGAGAATTCCACGGACAGAGGAGCCTAGAGAGCTCCAGTCCATGGGATTGCAAAGAGTCTGACACGACTGAGCGGATAACACTTTCACGAAATATCTGTAATTATGTAGATGAAAACCTTTTGGGTTCTGGAAGAGTATTATCAAAATATCTCTTTTTTTGAACAGCATATTTTTAGCATAGACTAAATTACCGGTATTTTTTCTCTAATTCATGCTAAAATTTTTTTTAAAGTATTTCACATTTTCACAAAGAGCTATACAGCCTGACTCTTACGCAGTGGGTCTCAGCCCTTGCCTTGCGCTAGGAATGCTGTGTGTTTAAAGATAGGAAAGCTGAGTTTTACCCCGAGGGCCAGGTTTAATTAGTGTAATTGGGAACACTCCCCAGGCGATTCTAATGATCATCAGCATGGAGAAACATGGTTTTAGCAGGGCCCAGACTCTGCTGTGCACACGTTTTGACTGGAATCGTGTCCCTAGGGTGTGTTGAAGTTATAACCCCTGTACCTGTGGATGTGAGCTTATTTGAAAATAGGGTGTTTGCAGAGGTAATTGGTTAAGATGAGTTTGGGTGGGCTCTAATCCAATGATTGGCATCTTTGAAAGAAGAGTGAGGGACTTTGCTGGTGGCCCAGTGGTTGAGATTGCAGACTTCCAGTGCAGAGAGGAGGGGTCCTGTCTCTGGTTAGGGAAGATCCCGCCTGCCGCATGGTGCCACAAAAAAAAAAATAAATCATAAGTTACAAAGAGGGGGATTTGGGCGCCGAGTTGCACAGAAAGGAAAATGCCTGTGAGGTCACAGAGACAGAGGAGACAGAGAGCAAGTGATAAGGCTGTGGGGAGATGGCCATGGAGGCTGGAGTGATGCATAGACCACCAGCCATGCTGGAAACCGGAAGCGCGGCGCCGCCCTCCCCTGGAGGCGTTGGTGGTGACGTGGCCAGCCAGTGCTTTGATTTTGGATCCCTAGCTTCCAGTCACGATGAGAAGGACTCTGGTGCTGTAAGCCAGACAGCTCAGGCCCTTAGTGACTGTGGCCCTAGGACATCCGTCCAGCACGTTGCGGCCTTTGGTTGGATTTTATGAAGATCAAGAAGTTCAGTTCGTACCACCCAAGGCCTTACACCGAGTCCTGGGTGTGGACCACAGGTTCCTGGGTTTTTCCTTACTTCTCCAGGCCCAGCAGTGGGTGGCCACAGCGCTGACATCGCCTGGGACCGGTTGGAGAAGCCGGCGCAGGTCCTGAGCCCAGAGTCTTGAGTCCCACCAGCTTCTGAGCAAGACCCCTGCGTGGTTCCTGTGCTGCGCTGTGATTTGAGAGGCCTGGCCTGGAGGGGTGGGGAGGTGCCCCAGAGCAGGAACTTGGTGGCCGAAGCCATGAGCAGAATTTTTGAAATGAATGTGATCTTCAGTCTCCCAGGGATGCAGTTAGTGGATGAGGACAGTGTATTTTCCTGCACAGAAAGGAAACCGTAATTAACAACCGAGTTCGACAGAAAGTATGGATTCGCTTGGGTTTTGAAAGATAAGTCTGGCTTTGGGGTTCATAAATGGTTAATTTCCCATCATTGGGTTTTGAGTGCCAGGCTACTTTTTCCCTCCTCTTCAGCTTCCAGTCAATAGCCTTTCACCAGGATTGGAAGGAGACATAACAACCAAACCGACTGTGGGACTTATTTTTCCTGATGATGCTGGGCAGTGTGGTGTCGGGAAAAAGGAGGCCTTGGATGTGGGTTTCACTGCCGTGGAGCCTTCGTTTGTATGTTAACGGCTTTCTCTTTCTTCTCCTGTGTCCTTCTCACTGCGCAAATGACCTACTTTGAAGTTTCAAATAAAAAGAAGTTAAATAGGCTTTTATTTGGCTCTTGATTCTGTCTTTCTCTAGCAAATTTGGAAGAGGTCCTGACGTTGAGTGTAATACGGCTGAGTGTGGAGAAGAAAAAGAACATTTCCTGTGTTCTTTTATTTTTTATTTTTACTGGTCCACTCACGAAAACTTTTTTCGCTGGAAAGGAAGGCCACCAGCCTGCCAATGTTTGCACTCTATGAAGAGAAGCACTTGTGTTAAAATGTAAAAAATAAGAAATAAAAAGATGGTTACCCACTTTTGAGACATAGGATAACTGATCTTTAAGGGAGCAAATCCTCTGTGTGTGTGTGTGTGTGTGTGTGTGTGTGTGCTAAGCTGCTGTAGGGAGGAAAAAGAATTTTCCCTCCACCCTCCTGAGTTGTTTGCTGAGATTGTCTTTAATAAAAGATTAACAGGAGAAAAACAAACAGAAGTTTACTAACTGTAGGTCACTTACACATCAGAAGGAAATGAGCAACCCGGGGGGCGGGGGAGGCTTAGAATTCAAGATTCAGTAGGTCTTACTAGGGGAAGGGGAGGAGGGTGGAGGCCTCAGGGGGTCTCAGTGATTGTTAGGAAGGAGGAATGGGCCTTAGACTGGTGGGAGGTGGGGAAGCTTGAGACAGAGCTTGCCTGGGTGTGGGGTCCACTTTTTGGTGGGTGAGACTCCAGGGGCTGGAGGGAGGGGGATTTATGACAAGTGAGTTTCCTTTGGAGGATCTTCCTTTGGAGGATCTGTCTTGAGGCAGATCAGGGGGTTCAGAGGGAGCTCCAGCTGAATCTGCTGTTTTGTAAAACGATCAACAAATTGCAGTCGCACATTTTGGGGTGCCACGTCCTGAGCTCCCATGGGCATAGTCTGGGGTGGCATACGCTTCACTACATAGAATTCGTTCTATCTTAGGTGCTTTGTGAGAAGCAGGTAGTCATTTTCAATAGGGCTTCATGGCAAATGGTTGTTTTGTTGTTGTTTTTTTTTAATAAAGGAACAAAGTATGCTCTTGTTGAAATAGAAGTTGTTCAGTTGCTCAGTCGTGTCTGACTCTTTGCGACCCCATGGACTGCAGCACTCCAGGCTTCCCTGTCCTTCACCATCTCCCAGAGTTGCTCAAACTCATATCCGTTCAGTCAGTGATGCCATCCAACCATCTCATCTTCTCTCGTCCCCTTCTCTTCCTGCCCTCAACCTTTCCCAACATCAGGGTCTTTTCCAATGAGTCTGCTCCTCCCATCAGGTGGCCAAAGTACTGGAGCTTCAGCTTCAGCATTAGTCCTTCCAATGAATATTCAAGGTTGATTTCCTTTAGGATTGACTGGTTTGATCTCCTGAAATGGAAGGCTTTTATATAATTATTCATTTACACTTGTAAGCCGTTGTACTCTTTTCCTCCAGAAACAATAAGTATAGTGCCTTTAAAAATAATACACTTTCCCTTTATGGAGTTATACTTAAACTGAACTAGTTGGGTGATAACCTCTTTTGGTAGTTTTGTGAACATGGATGGAATAAAACATCTTGTACTTTGTATCATGCGAAAGCCGATACTTAAACTAACATTTGAATGTTATCTAATAGGGTAATATTTTCTCTCTTGAGACCTATGGGTAAATGAACAGTGTTGAGCAGGAGTGACTATTATGCTTAGATGACTGACAACTCATGGTGGGGGATTTATTAGCAGTTATTTAGTATAAACATAGAGAATAAAATAAAGTATTCAAGCCTCAAATTCAAGAAACTCTTCTAGAGGAGTATTTAAGATACAAAACTGGATGGTGTAAGCTTTATGGAAGGTATAGAAGGGATGCTGGAGTTGGGTTAATCCAGGACAGAGAACTGGTAGTGGATTCTGGGAAATTCCTTACCTGAAGGCAGAGCTCTAGGGCTGGATGTGAGTGCTACTGAGAATCGTTGATCTGGACCCGTCCAAGACGCCACTAAGGACAGGAGAGTACGATGTGTTCTTTACCATTTGAAGCCTGGCAGATATAGTTTTCCTGTGTGTTTAACAATGAGGAGTCAGACTGTGGTTTACATAGTGGCAAATTTTGACCCATAACACTGGGAAGTATTTGCCTAGAACTCGGGACAGGCATGGGTGGGACCAGCTAGTGAGCGATTTGTTACCTCCAGCCCAGTCCCTGCCTTCTTCTGACCCTGCCTATGATTCCACTAAACCCACTCTCGCCCAAGGTCAGTGAGTATCCCCTCCTCTCACACCTGAGCTGGAGTCACACTTAGAATATTACTGCCTGGGGGTGTCTGTGGCTCCCAGTTCGGCTTCCAAGCATCCCAACAAGCCAGCCCCCTGCCCAGCAGAAGCACCTCACCCCACACCCCTCCCAGCCTCTGAGAAGAGTAAAGGAGCCCCCGCCATCCAGGAGCTTCGTGGCACCCACTGCTAGCCCAGGGTCTTCTCCTGATGAACATAAACACTTACCGGATATCAACATCAGCCCCTGCGTCTGTGATGGGCCAAGACAAAAACAAGGTCCTTCCATTGTCCTGTGTGAATACAGACAAAACCATGGAAATCCTTCAAGCCACAGGAAACGAAAGGACATCTCTCACGCCGGTCAATATCAGTGATGCTGCTTTTGGGCCAATGACACCTTCAGTCTTGCCCAGTCCTCCCTCTTAGGGATACGATTCATCAAGACCAGTCACAGAATGAACCCAACGTCTCGACCTCATGTGATCCAGAAAAAAAAAAAAAAAAAAACTCAGATCCTGGAACCCACTCCCAAGTTCCCCGACCGCCGCCAGTCCTTTAACGAGCCCCTCTTGCTGAGATGCTCTGCAGCCCCAGGACGTGTGTGTTGCCCCTCCAGGCCGTGCATGTCACTCAAACCTGCTTTGCCTCAGGAGCGTTCCTGGTGGTCTGTCTGGAGGCATCGTCTTTTTCTCCCCACCTTCCCCCACGCTTGCTTCTGTCACCCTCTGGCTAATTCAGCTGCTTCTGAATCCCAGCTGGGGGCATCCATACTGGGCGATGAGCTCTGATGTACCCATCCTGGAATTCCCCATTACTTGTCTCCCAATGGGACACTGGGGTACCGATCGCTTTCAGACAGCTCTGGGATGCAAGGCTTGACCATCTCAGTGCATGCAGCTAGCTCGGTTAGTTCCCTTAGGCTCCACCAGCGCTGTGTTGCAGAGCGCGTGACCGGCCATGGGCCATCACCATCTGACATATGACAGTCATGAGCTCCTAGAAACATTCAGTCCTGGGCTGGATGGGATCTTTGTGCTGGCAAAGAGTTGGGACCATCCTTAGTGAGTCCCCTTCTAAACTAAAATTCTGTGATGTTATGGTTCCTTTTCCATGAAGAAAAGGAATTTTTCTTGCTTCTTTGTGATTAGTTATGGATTGATTTTGTTGAAAGGTAAGTCAGGGTAACATATATATATATATGAAATAATTTATTCCTTTCCAGACTTTGAACTCTAAAATATATTCAGTTTGTATATTTCATGGGTATTTTGACCGTGTGGGTAATTCTGAGATAAAAACGTGAAGTCTTGACTTTTCTTGAGAATTTGTTCTTCATGCACATTTCATCTCTCCTTTTTAATCAGCTCATTGTTTTACACAGAAATTTACTTCTTTCAGGGACCAGGAGCTTGTACAGTCAGATTGGAAAACTGTAGCTCATATTTTTTATTAATCTTGCTTCAGTTTTTCATAGGAGTCTCATAGGCTTGTCCAGTTCCTTCTACAGAATGGAATGGATTCATGGAATCAGGTCAAATCTCCCCAGCCTGACATGACTAGAAAAATGTCTGGTCCTGACTCAGTGCTGACTTTTAGTCTTTTTTTTTTCAAAAAATTTCCTCAAAACAGTTTTGAATATTATACAAGGCTAAGCTCCCAAGTGATTAAAACAACCTTTGCGGTTAAGGTGGTGACATTCTTTTAGTGGAAGGAAGCTTATCTGGCCTCTGAAAAGTGAAGGTGAAGTCGCTCAGTCTGTCTGACTCTTTGCGACCCCGTGGACTGCAGCCCCCAGGCTCCTCAGTCCGTGGGATTCCCCAGGCAAGAGCACTGGAGTGGGCTGCCATGCCCTCCTCCAGGGGACCTTCCCCACCCAGGGGTTGAACCTGGGCCTCCCTTACTGCAGGACTCTACCGGCTGAGCTCCCAGGGAAGCCCACTGGCTCTCTAAGAAGCCTGGTCTGAGATCTGGCCTCTAAGATGCCCTCCTCCTGCCTCTGGACTTTGGGCTGTCCAATCACGGTGCCGTCACAGCTCCTGTGCACCTCCTGGGGGTGTTTTGATGCTGAATCTACCTGTGATCCCTTCAGTAAACAAAGCTCCATCTCCGCCCTCCTCCTCTTTCTCCCAGCACCCCTCTGGTTCACTCCTGTCTTACTGGCAAACCTTTAACTTTATCATTGTGCTGATTTTGATGTTCATCACACTGGCTCCTTTGGGTGTGTCTGGAGATTAAAAGTGGTGCTCAAGCCAGAGTCCTTTACCAAATTTAAGACTTCAATGTTTTCCTCTTACCCTGAGCAGACTTAATTCTTCTCTTCCTATGAATTAAAGATCTGTGCTACAGTCAGAGAAGAACAGTGGCTGATGGCTGTGGAGCTGGATTTGGGGCTGCCTTAGGTCATCTGAGCTGCTTTGTTTTCTAGAATGACTTAAGAAAAAAAAAAAATCACGGTTTGACTTACAAGG